>AWOL01S0252496.1:9504-21840 GCA_000715115.1 Nicotiana otophora | reverse complement strand
ATTTGAGCCACTTAGCTAATATCGATGATATTTTTGGACTGAATGTAAAACAGAGGGTAAATGTAATTTCGCATAGCAGAGGAGCAAATATGACCACTATTTCCTCTTTAAATAGTGATAGTGACCAGTGAATTGAGACATATATGGGTTAGGAGTTCCGTTTGTCGTTACTCAGTGGTGTTACACGATTTGGGCCTTTTTAGATGGCATAAGCCAAACTGATCATCACTTTTGTAACCTTGTATTTAGAAGGCAGAATATATAATTTGTCGCCTGAGCTTGATGTCAAATCCTTCTGATATACTTTTTCAATTAGGACAACCATTTATACACCCAATCTATCCAAAATGTGTCTAAAACACCCCCTTTGGTTACATGGCACTCATGTTTTTTACACACAAAAAAGACGTGTTAACCCTATATAATGTCTGTCCCAATCTTTATTTAAGTCTGTGCGTCAGACTATTTTACTTTTCTTTTTTTTAAACAAAAAATATTTGGTTTCCTTTCCTTACCCAGTGATCTCACTATTCCCCAACGTCCCTTGCTGTTCAGCGCTGCAACCCCACTCCCCCGCGTCTGGGTCGGGATCCCCTCCAGTGATGTTTGGTCCAGTATCGTTCAATAGGGTGCTGATTTTCTGATACGTGTCGTACTTACTAACCAATGGACAAGATTTCCTTAGCTAAAAACTAGTTTAACCATGGTTCTGTTTCTCTTCTCTCAGTTGTTCTTCTTTAACCCTTTTCAAGCTATTCTTTCGTCCTCTTTCTTTTTGCCTTCTTTGCTCTCTATGACTAGTATTTCTTTTATTTGCAATATTAATTATTGGGTGGTGGAGAGAGGACTCTTCTTAATAAACATTTGCACTTGCCTCACCTTATTCAAATTAGTCCAAGAAAGAAATAAGCAAATAACAATGTCCCGAAAGGATATCTAGCGATTCAAATAGGGCAAGTAGAAGATAATGTTTCATACTTCAATCGCCCATTTTTCATTCTGTTACTCAAAGAGGCTGAGGCAGTAATTTTTTTTAATCAAAAGGGTACACCATTACCATTCCTCGCTATGTCGAAGACTTTGCTGCGTTCAAGCCAAGATTGATAAATACCACCAACACCCTCTTCATGTCCGATGTTTATTGTTTTAGATCCTAATTGTTTTTCTTTTCGAAGGTATGGTTGAGATGAAAAGTGGCATCCTAGAGGAATTCGTTTTGCGGCTATGCATGAGACGGAATTAAAATGGCTTCGAACGTCACTAAACTCAATCCTGATATCGCAGAAAGAAAGCATCTTTAGGTGATTTGACCTCCTCTTTACTCAGTGGCGGAGCTAGAGAAGTCAATGCGGGTTTGGATGAACCCAGTAACTTTTGTTTAGACTTTGTATTTGTATTAAAATGTTTAAAAAATATGTATAAATATTTAATTGAACCCAGTAACTAAAACGAGTTATGAGTTCGATGATAAATTCAAAACCCATAAATTTTAAATCATATCTCCGCCCTAAAATGAACTTGAACAGATCCATAAAAGAACAATAATTCATTAGCATCAAGCGAAAGAAAATATGTTGGGTAGTCTTGACCACATGGACGTAGAACGGGAGAGGAGAAATTCAACCATGGTTAAACTAGCTTTTTAGTTAAAGAGATCTTGTCCTTTAATTAGTATGTAGGACATGTGTCACGAAATCAATACCCTATTGAAGAATACTGGACCAAACATCACCGGAGGGGATCCCAACCCCCGCGTCTTCCTCCTCACCAATAATGACTTTTCTAAATTAGAAGAATTAGGAAAAAAAGCATTTGCAAATGTTGAGTGTGCATGATTTGTCCATGTTGAAGACGTGTGTCACTGGGATTTGACCTTAAGCTCAAATGGTAAACTATGTATTCTGCCTATTTAGAAGGAAGAACTATCAGAATAAGCCAAAAAAAAACAAAAACAGTACTTACCTATAATTAGTCATTAAGTTATGCTACCAAAAATAACAAAAACAAAACTACCAATAATATATAACATTCAAAAAATCTAGGCAAAAAAGAATTTTTTTTTTCCAATGGATATGATTGAAATTTGTTGAAAGCACATGGATGAGATAATATAAAAAATTTGAGGAAGATCGGAGGTAATTTAAACTGATTTGGAATCAAAATTCGTTATCAATGATATACAACTTTCAAAAAATATAGACAGATTTTTTTCCAATGGATATGATTGAAATTTGTTGAAAGCACATGGATGAGATAATATAAAAAATTTGAGGAAGATCGGAGGTAATTTAAACTGATTTGGAATCAAAATTCGTTATCAATGATATACAACTTTCAAAAAATATAGACAGATTTTTTTTCAATGGATATGATTGAAATTCTTTGAAACTAGATGAANAAAATCTAGGCAAAAAAGAATTTTTTTTTTCCAATGGATATGATTGAAATTTGTTGAAAGCACATGGATGAGATAATATAAAAAATTTGAGGAAGATCGGAGATAATTTAAACTGATTTGGAATCAAAATTCGTTATCAATGATATACAACTTTCAAAAAATATAGACAGATTTTTTTCCAATGGATATGATTGAAATTCTTTGAAACTAGATGAAAAAATATACAAAATTTGAGATATCAAGGAATGGTAATGGTGTACCCTTTTGATTAAGCCCCCAAACTCTCTTTCTCGATTCCTTTTTTTTTTCCATCACTTTCTTTATCTCTCTCTCCATCCCTCTTATTCTTCAATATGACAATTACAGGCGGACTTCGGCGGTTTATTCCGATGGCGGCGACAATAACATTGAGGTTAGTAATTGTTTTCCTCTTTTTTTAGTACCTAATTCTAATCTCCTAATTGGATTCTCCGTGCATCCCTAAAATTGGATTCAACATTGAGGCTTATATGTCTATTTTTTCAATTTGGATTTACCCTAATTCGATTCTCCGTGCATCCCTAAAATTTAACCATAACCTTATCAACAATATTGTGCAATTGTAAATTGGAGAGTAATTTGGAAGTTTGTTGATGATAATGGAAAGTTATCTTATTAACAATGTGCATTAGTGAATCTAAGATTTACATTTAAAATATAGCATGCTTTAAAATAGTTGAAAGCTCTATATTATTTTATTTTAATAGTTTAATGTAACTAACAAATTATAATTTAAGTTAAATTAAGGGTCATAAGATCATGAGACTTGTGTAGTTGATACGAAATTTAGTAATTATCAAAAAATTAACTCCTAAGATTTGAACTCATTCATCAAATTAATAAGCTTAGACAGTCAAGTAATATTTTTTAAAGTGTTTGGCAACTATATAACTTATAGTGCTGAAATCATCCAAGTATTATACTTAAAAATATAATAAGTGAGTGGATAGGTAAAATTGATAAGAATATGACTTATTAATTATTTTGTGTTATAAATATTATTTTATTTATAGTGAAAGTCTATCTTTTAGAGAGATTTTAGGGTTTGTTACTTTGTGGCCAAGTCACTTTTCTCCTATAAATAGAGGGGTTCTATTTCATTGTAATTCATCCCAAATGAATAAGAATTCTCTCTCTACTTTTTTTTTCTGCAATACTCTTTTTTTTTTATTGTTGTAACGACTCGACCGGTCGTTTTGAGCTCTAGCGCGTCGTTCAGAGATTTGAAGCCTCGATTAGCTTCACTTCATGTTTTATGACTTGTGCGCGTAGTCGGAATTGAATTTTGGGAAGTTCGGAGTTGATTCGGAAGGAAAATTTCCAATTCGGGAGCTTTAAGTTGGAAGAGTTGACTAAGGCTTGAATTTTGAGTAAACAACTTCGGAATCGGGATTTGAAGGTTCTAATAGGTTCGTATGATGATTTCGGACTTGGTCGTATGTTTGGGTTGAGTATCGGGTGGTCCGAGAGCATTTCAACGCTTATTATGTAAAGTTGGCATTTTAAAAGTTTTAGAATTCCTAAGTTTGATTTGAAGTAGACTTTGGTGTTATCGATGTCCGTTTGGGGTTCCGAGCCTTGGAATAGGTTCGTATCGTGATTTGTGACTTGTACGTAAAGTTTGGCATCATTCCGGAATGTTTAAGTATGATTCAGACGCGTTCGTCGATGTTTGAATGTTTAAAAGTTGAAAGAAGGATTTTGTTCGTCGATTCAAGATTTTGATGTTATTTACGACATTTCGAGCCTTTAAATAAGTTTGGATAAGGTATTGAGACTTGTTGGTATGATTGGACGGGGTCCCGTGGGCCTCGGGTGTGTTTCGGGATGGTTTCAGACAAAGTTTGGATGATTGGCTGTTGCTGGTTTGCTGGTGCTGGTTTTGTTCTTCGTGAACGCGGAAGAAGAGACGCGTTCACGATGAAGAATTGTTCAACGCGTTCGCGAAGGTTTGGGTAGTGGTGCTTCGCATTCGCGATGGCCAGGTCGCGTTTGCGTAAGAGAAACTGGGCCTGGGAGTCTTGGCCTACGCGTTCCCGAGGATGGTGTCGCGTTTGTGATGGTCAGGTCTAGTAAGGCATCGCGTTCGCGAGCCTGTTTTCGTGATCACGAAGAAGGATTTGGGAACAGAAGCTGGTTGTGCTTCGCAAATGCGAGGAACTTTCCGTGTTCGCGAAGAAGGGCGCCTGGGCAAATTATAAGCTTGCAAGGTCGGGATTTTCTCATTTTCAACTAATTTCTCTCTTGCTTGGGCGATTTGGAGGAGCCATTTTCATCATCAATCTTGAGATAAGAGATTTTTATAAATTGGGAGTTAAATACATGGATTATATATGGATTTAAAACATGAAAAGTTATGAAAATTGTGGGTTTTGGTAGAAAACCTAGAATTTGGTACTTTTGGATTTTGACCACGAAATTGAACATGGAATTAGGAATAAATTATATATTTGAGTTCGTAGTATTATGGGTAATGATTATCTTTAAGAATTTTAGGAATCCGAGCACGTGGACCTGAGGGTTGACTTTGTTGACTTTTCGAGCGGAGTTGGGAATGATTATAAATTAATTAATGATAAGTATTGGAGTACATTCTTATTGGTTTGTATGTTGTTTGACTAGTTTCGGGTCGCTTGGCTTTGAATTGAGGAGTTAGAGAGGCATTGGAGCCGGTTATTGAAACTTCAGAGCGAGATAAGTCCCTTGTCTAACTTTGTGAGGGAAAAATTACCCCGTAGGTATTAGAATTGTTATGTGCTACTAGTTGTGGGTGCTACGTACGCACGAGGTGACGAGAGTCCGTACATAGCTAAAAGCATGTTTATGTCCGGGTAGACTTAGGACTTTATCATGTAATATTTGAATTATTTGAACTCATTTTGCTTGCTTAATTAAGTGAATTTATAATTGAAATTGATTTGGGAATATATTAGGCCGAGCTTTACCACCTTGAGTTGTTTGGCGAGATACTTGATAAACGGTAAAAGTCATGTTTACTTTATGCTCCTGCATCTGTTTTGTAAGTACGTGACTCGTAATTCGATAAGTTTCTTCCTTTCCTGTGGATCGAGCCAAACACCTCGGCAGTATATTGAGATGCATCTCTGGTTCGCGCCGGTCGACCCTCGGTAGTGTACACACCACTCTGGATCGAGCCGTACGACCTCGACATAATCGTGCGTGATACTGCTAGCAGTCCGGATATTTATGAGATTCCCCTTTTATTGAGGCCTCGCATTTATATGGTATTCCTTATTCGTGTGAGATTACATTTGATATTTCTGATATGTTGAGATAGCATAGGAGATTTGTGAGATTTATATCGCTAAAAGAAATGTTGGAGGATTATGTTAGTTATCGTTTTACCTCATTATTACCGTTGTGCTTCATATCCATTTTTATCATACCGATTTATTGGAATTACTGGGTATGCGTTGATTGACGTACTCATGCTACACTTCTGCACTAAATGTGCATGATCTGACAGGTTCATTTGATGGTCATCTTGGCGCGTAGGCGCAACTGCCGAGGAGATTTGATGATGAGCTGCATTCCAGACTACGTATCGCAACCCACAAAGTCTCCATCGTATTATTTACTTTATCCTGTCTAATTTACAATCCATATAGATGTTGTATTATTATTGTACTCCTTAGTAAATGCGCATGCACTTATGACACCGGGTTGTGGGATATTCTAGTTGATATTTACGGATTTGCATATTATTGTCACCTTTTATTTTTATGCCTTACTAATTATGTATATGTAACGACCCGACCGATCATTTTATATTCTAGATATCCGTTCCCCTAATTAAGACTCTCTGTGTGTGCTTTTACTATTTTATAACTTGCGGGGATGGTTAGTTTGGGTTTGGAAGGGTTCGGGTTGAAATCGGAATACTTAGTTCCTTAATAGTGACTTAAAAATGGTTAAGTTTGACTTGAGTCAATGTTTTGAGTAAACGACCTCGGAACCGGAATTTGACGGTCCCAATAGGTTTGTATGATGAGTTTGGACTTGGGCGTACGTCTGGATCGGGTTTTGGATGACCCGGGAGCGTTTCGGCGCTTAATATTGAAAGTTGGCGCATTAAAGGTTTTCAAGTTCTTTAAATTTGTTTTGAAGTAGAATTTGGTATTATCAAGGTCCGTTTGGGATTCCGAGCCTGGGAATAGCTCTGTATGATGATTTGTGACTTACACGCAAAATTTGGCGTCATTCCGAGTTGATTTGATAGGAATCGGACGCGCGGAAGTGTTTCTAGAAGTTTTTGAGTTTCATAATTTGATTCATGCGTTTTGGCGTCCGATTCATATTTCTAGATGTTATTTTGGTATTTCGATTGCGCGAGCAGGTTCGTATTATGTTGTTGGATGTGTAATTGTTATTGGATGGGGTCCCAGGGGCCCTGGATGCGAAACGGATTGGAATCGGACTCAAAATTTTTCCTGAGGGACTGGTGGTGCACCAGTTCTAGTGCGTCCGCATTTGCGTAATTTTGGCCGTAGGTACGAGCTCGCAGAAGTGGCCTGGGGTGAGTGGCCAGTGGTCCGCAGAAGCGAGCTCGCTTCTGCGATGATGTGGCCGCATGTGCGACGCAAGGCCAGCCAGGCATGGGTCGCAGGTGCGACAAGCCTTCCGTAGAAGCGGGTTCGCAGAAGCAAAAGCCCGTCTGCAGAAGCGAAGGGGGGCAGCCTGGGCTAGGACCGCACCTGTGATGGAATTTTCCGCAGGTGCGGCGTCACAGGTGCGCCCCAGGATCTGCAGAAGTGAAAATTGCTAGGGCAGTGAGGTTCATTTAATGTCGGGACTTAGGCTATTTTGGTTCTTTTCTTTCACTTCTTGGACGATTTTAGAGCTTTTGAAGAGGGGTTTTCACCTAGCACTTTGAGGTAAGTAATTTCTATACAAGATGAGTTTAATACATGTATTGTGGGTAGATTCTTAACACATAAATTGTGAAAATTGTGGGTTTCGTTGAAAAATCTAGGTTTTGATAAAAATGAGATTTAACCACGAAAATGATTATGAAATTGGGTAAAAATTATATATTTGAGTTTGTGAGGTTATGGGTAACATTTATCTTCGAAAATTTTCCGAATCCGGGCATGTGGGCCCGAGAGTGAATTTTAAGAATCTTCCAATTTGGGTTGGGTAATTACTCTAATAGCTAGATTACGAACTTGTGAGTGTATATTGATTAATTTATATAATATTTGACTAGCTTCGGATTGTTCGACACCAAGTTGAGACTTTAGAGTGTGTTCGTGGGCCGTAAAGTGAGCTTTGAGACGAGGTAAGTCTCTTCCCTAACCTTGTAAGAGGGAATTTACCCTATAGGTGTTTTAAATTACTATTTGCTTCTAATTGTAGGGGCTATGCACGCACGAGCTGACGAGAGTCCATGCGTAGCTACTAATTATGCTTCGGATCTCCCGTACCTTGCTCTTTATTGGTTCACGCTTTACTTTACTATAATTTTCAACTCCTCATAGATATTTCACCGTTGGCTTGCCTAGCGGCGACGTTGGGCGCCATCACGGCCTATTGATGTTTGGCAAAAAATACATATATTTACCTATTGTTGCCTCACACTATAGCATTTTTAATTATCTTTTGAGTATTAATTACATTACTTGGTGCATAATATCATATTTTAATTGTGTAGGAATAAAGCGATGTGAAGATGAAGAGATTTGGAATAAAATNCATCTCTTGAGTATTAATTATATTACTTTATACTTAATATCAAATTTTAATTGTGTAGGAATAAAGCGATGTGAAGATGAAGAGATTTGGAGCAAAACTGAATACAATGCGGAAGAAAAAAAGAAGGAAAATAAAAGAATAAATAAAGGAGGATAAAAGGGGGAGGACACCTTTTGGGTTTTGTCCCCCCAAGTGTAAGACAAAAATAAGAAAGAAACAATTCAAGGAAAAGAGTTGAATTCGCAAAAACTTACTGCTTTCTGCGCCAGGGCCAGCGCGAGACGATGCCCTGGACGCAGGAGGGGGGGTTTCCTATTTCGTTCGGGATAATGTTATTTCGGCCCTACGCGGCCCCAAGTCGTATACTTTGAAGGAGATCTAATATAGTTTGAAGGAGAATTCACGTGGGGGAATATAGACCACACTTGGAGGAGGCTACTAACTAATTTTTCTTCTCTTCCCTTCATTTAATCTCATAGTTTATTAGTTCTAGAGTTTTGGGTACTACATAACTAGTTTAATTAGATAATTTAAGTGAAAAACTCAACGGGATTGTTAGCTAACCCATAACTCTGGAATATTTTCTCCCATTAAATTCGTCTTTAATAGTGCCAACTTATTTCCTTTAATCTCTTTGTTTGCTACTCTAGATTAGTTGTAGTTAAAAAATCACACTTTAAAACATCGCTTGAGTAGATTAATTGTCTTAGTTTAATTTAGTAAATAAATGTAGTTAATCACAAGTCCCTGTAGGTACGATATCTGGACTTGCAATCCTATATTACTTGTCGACCACATATACTTGCGTGTGCGTTTGGGAGCAACAAGTTTTTGGCTCCGTTGCCGGTGACTTAGAAATTAACTATTTTACTAGATTATATTATTACTTTTTGTCTATTCATTTTTTAATATTTTAGCTTAGTTTAATATTTTATTATCTTTGTTGACATGACATCTTGGAAGGAGAATTGGTCGAATATTGGTTATTCTTATTTTAGTGATCCCTGTCCATATTGTGAAGGACCATACTTGTGGAAAAATTATAAATCTCAATCTTATCAGTGGAATATTTGTAATGTATGTGGTTGTAAAGGTGGCCATTGGGATGGTTGCCCTAATTCTTTTTACCCTTCTCTGAGCCCTTATTATGATTTTTCTAATAATATTTATGAGTTTGATATGGGCAATGAAGTGGAGGATGTGGAACGTGTTGCCCATATTATAGACACGGTGAGGCAAGTAGTCGAGCAACAAGATAAAAATCAAAAGGCTATAGAAAGAATTAGTGCAGCAATCACGACAATGAAGGCTAATACGGAAGAATTGGCTAAAAAAAGCGAGTTCCCACAAGAAGATAACTTTGAAGAAGCAGATATAGTGAGCCAATCTTGGCTAGAGGAACAAGCTCAACTAATAAAATTTCATGAATTTCTCCGTAATGGTCTTTCAAATATGACAGAACAACTGATAAAAGGAAAACCTGAGCTCAAGCAAGAAGTAGACCAATTTGGCTCAGATATCCATGACCTGCAAGCTAAATTGAATCAAAAGGTTGAGGCGTCTGATTCCCTACAACCAATTGTTGTGGATACTGTCCAGCTTGTGAAGTAGAAAGAGGAATTCCAACTATTCGATCACAATATTATTAATGATGCCAAGGTTAAGGAAGTGTGCAAAAGTGAGAATGTTAAAAGTTTTTTAGAGTTGGATCGTATTGGATTTTATTCTAACCACTTTTAAACATTGCATTTGGTTGGTGACACGAGAATTGATCCATTCGAGCATATGGAAGAGTCAATGGATGAGGAACAAAGTGCATATATTCTGAAATTTGCGATGCCAAGAAGACAAAACGACATCCCTCACTTAAAGGCCAAGAAGTGCAAGATGCGATATCTATTGCTTGGGTTTATTTTCACACCACCGCCCCAAGAACATGATAGAAAAATTGATGTAAAATTGGGGGCACAATTCATATCCTCATGGTGGAGGAAAAGTGGTGAAAGTGATGGCGTCGTGCCACGACGTTAAATCAAGTGCTTGTTGGGAGGCAACCCAATTCTATTTTTTCTTTTTATTTTTGTTTATTGTGTTATCGTTATAGTGTTATTTTTGTATTTTGTAGAAGTAGGAGCATGGAATCAAAGCCAGTAAGCATATGCATAAGCGAGCAGGTGGTTGGAACTAAGTGTGGGGTGCCCGCACAAAGGATCATACCTGAGAGAAGTCTGAGTATCCCGTGAGCTGCGAATACATTGGCCTTTGGCTTACCAGGGAGTCCCTTTTACCCTCTTGTTATTTATTAGATGCATTGATGACATTGCAAAATATTAAGTGTGGGGTGAGGAAATTGTCTGAGTGATTTTCTGTTCTATCCTAGTTTAGTTGTAGTACTCTTTCTTAGTGTAATAGTTTTTGTGTAAAAACAAAAATTGAAAAAAATAAAAATTGAGAAAAAAACAGAAAATTTGGATTTTTCCCGACGATGGATCTTGTCGACAGCTTCTTGAGGGATTAAAGTCTAACGAAAAAAAATCCAAAAGAATTTTCTTTTTGTTCTAGTTAGTTGTAGTTAGGTAATAATCCCCCTTGGATTTTCTTTGTGCATCGGTTCTTTTCCAGAGGATGTAACTTGAACCGGGTAGTTTTGTTTTTTTAGGATTAGATTTTTTTTAGGAGTAGTAAAAGAAGGAGAAGGAAAAAAATCTTTGTGACATATTTTATACTAACATATTTAGGCATGAGCTTGAGTAATACTTTCCTCTGACTGCTTGAGTAATGAATAAAATAACAGACTTTCTGACACTTAGGCTCAGGGTTGTGACTCTGTATTTAGCTTATTCTTATTTTGTTGTTCGCTATGATGCTGTCTGTCTTAGAGTATAATTGATCCATCTTGATTGATATTTATGCCATGTGGGGTTAGAATTTCTTAAATATATTCCATATTTTGCATCTTAGTCTAGAATTTGTCCTACATATTATTAAAGCAAAATAAAAATGTTGCTATGTTTAGAAGATGATAATAAGCTTTCTTTGATATGTCTTGTGAATTTTAGCCTTTTCAGATATTGTACCACTAGTTAGCCCTTTGATTCTGTAGCCTTTTGTTTGGAAACCGTATTTTTGCCTTAATTATTTTGTTGAATCCCTAGTTTTTGTATACTGCTTCCTTGAGCACTGTTGCTTAGACTGTGAATTAATTGATAAATTTGAAGAAAGGGATGATTAAGTGAAAAATGGTGACCAACGATAGCTTAAAAGTGATGAAAATGCCCTCTTGAAAAGAATGTGACATAAAAAAAAAAGAGAAAAAAATTGCTTTGAAAAAAAAATAAAACATTCTTGATATGAGGGAAATACATTTGAAACAATTGATGAAGAGAGGGCTGAAAAATAAAATTAAGAGATAAAAATAATGGGTGATGAAGTCTGAAAATGCAAAGTGCTTAGGGAAGTGTAAGTCACTATTATATAATTCTCCTACCCGTCCCTTAGCCAACATTACAACCCGTTAAAGTCCTATTTGATTCTATTCGAGCACACTTAATTAGTAGAGATGTACATAATGGGCAAGCCTATGGTTCTTTGTGCATACATGTGAATTTGTTTGTGAGTGCGACAGTTGTTCTTTGATGCTAAGTCCTTAAATTATATTCATTCTTTGATTTGAGTGTATGGACTATTTATTCTTGTGAGGGCACTGGTTTTATTATAGATAGGTGATGGTATTAGCTTCTTTGACAGAGTAGGTGAGCAAGCTTAAATTTGTTAAGTTAGAGTCCGTCTCTCAGGTTAGGAGGTTAGAAGTTTGTTGTTTGTTTGTTTGTGACTGGTATATCTTGCACGATCATCAGGAAGTGTATATATGATGGTTCGAGTTGCTATATGGCCTTATTTATAGTATCAACCGGAGTGGTGGTATTTCTATGCTTGATTTATTGAGAGTGATTTTAATGCTTACTCGAAGACGATCAAGAGTCTAAGTGTGGGGTTGTAATGTTTGGCCAAAAATATATATATATTTACCCATTATTGCCTCATACTATAACATTTTAATCATCTTTTGGAGTATTAATTACATTACTTGGTGCTTAATATCATATTTTAATTATGTAGTAATAAAGCGATGTGAAGATGAAGAGATTTAGAGCAAAATTGAATAAAACGCGGAGGAAAAAAAGAAG
>AWOL01S0252355.1:0-23857 GCA_000715115.1 Nicotiana otophora | reverse complement strand
AATTTCACAGACAAGTCTTAAATATCATAATGAACCTGTACCGGGATCCGAAACCAAAATACGAACCCGATACTAACAATGCCAAATATCAATCAATTCTTAAAAATAAAAAAATTTCCAGACTTTTAAGTTTTATCAAAAATTCATAACTCAAGCTAGGGACCTCTGAATTCAATCCCGGGCATACGCCCAGGTCCCATAATTTGATACAGACCTACCGGGACTGTCAAAATACGGATCCGGGTCCATTTACCTAAAATGTTGACCGAAGTTAACTAAAATCAACTTTTTAGGCAACAATTCTTATTTTCATAAATTTTCAACATAAAAGCTTTCCGGAAACCTCCCGGGACTGCGCACGCAAATTGAGGAGGGTAAAAATGAGATTTTTAAGGCTTAAGAGCGCAGATTTGAGTTCTAAAATATAAGATAACCCTTTTGGGTCATCACCTTATCTGAATACTTAAACTGCGGCCTCAAGCCCAAATATACGTATATATAACTGTGGCCTCAGGCTCAAAGATGTATAAAGCATAAACTGTGACCTCGGGCCCAAAGATGCATAAAGCATAAACTCCAGCCTCAGGTCCAAGTACAAGTGTTCAACATTCAGGATTTAAAATCAAAACACTGAGAATCATACTGCAATACATGATACTGAAAGTGCTGAATAGGACTACACTAGGACATGTGTTCAAAATAAAATGATCTGTTAGAACTAAGACTCATGGGATATTAAAGGAATTATGAAACCATGTCATCTAGAAAATAGAATTTCTACAACAATTTATGGAACTGAGGCATAATTACTTTCTGAGGAAATTCATAATAGTCATAAGAATGAGACATAGGGAGAATCATAAACATTCCCAAATGTAGAGAGTTAGCCTCACATACCTTAAATTTCTTCTCTTGAGCATAATATAACGTTTGTCAACCCTTTCAACTTTAATCAATAGCAATACAACTCAAAGAGATTCCATATTAGCAATAATACTTATATTTGGTCACTTAGGCATTTTATTAAACACTTTGTGCGTATAAAGCTTCATAGCCCTTATTAATGGTGTTTCTACACCCAATAACCCATTCTCTTGCTCCTAGATAAATCTAAAATCTCAAATTGTTATAATCAACATCATTCTTCATCAACCATAAGATAAACAACACTCTTAACCAATAATCAACAATCAACAGCCCAAACCTATAACCATTCATGCTTTTTTGTCAAACCCATCAACTCATATCTCATGAACTAGATTTTATAATTATTAATCCAATACTAAAATCAAGAAGAGGGTAAAGATATTACCTTTTTGACATTCAATCCTCTTGAATTCGAGTTATAGAGTTTCTTTTCTCAACAATGATGTCTCGATCGAATATCTAATAATTTGAAAGGTTTGCCCATGTTAATAAGGTATTGGAGAATTGAAATTAACTTAGAATTATCATTAGAACATACCTTGGATGGTGTAAGGACCTTGGAGGAAGTTAGGTTCTTGAGAGCTTTTCTTTCTAGAGCAAATTTTCGTGTTTTGGGTGTTTTAGAATTATCATGGGCACCGCTAGTCGTGCACCTAGGTGCGCATACTTCACATTGTTCAGTAAAATGTGCATAACATTTGGCACAAAGATCCGTTAGGGTTCCACAATATATCATTGTAAAGGTATTTCAAAGGGATACAACTTTTGTGTTTTACATTTTCTCAAATTCCTAACATATTGTCACTAAATCAAGATTAAAGACAGGCCTTCCATAAACTTAGTCGATTTTTATCGGATCTAATGCACCTCACTTTCCGTCTTGATTCTAAAAGAATAATTTCCACCCATGCTCATCCCGATATGACTTCACATGCCTAAAATATCACATTAATACTCATTTAATACATTCACATCTAATTTGAATTTACGGAGTGTTACATTATCTCCCCTTGGGATCATTCGTCCTCGAATGATTGTCCTGACTATAACTATGGCTAACTCTGGACCTTAAATGGGTCTGATGGAAACATGTGAACACGGAACTATCATGAACACATGCATACTAAACTTAATGAATACATGATTACTGAATTGCTGAGACACTGAACTGAATGCCTACTGAACTGACTGAATACTGAACTGACTAAATACTGAAAGACATGGAGATTATAATATAAGGTCTAAATGAAAATGTTAGTTACCTTCTATATTTTCCGCTTGCTATTAAAAGATATGAGGATTTCTAGACTTCATGTACTCTTTGGCTTCCCATGTAGCCTCTTCAACCAACTAATTTCTCCAAAGCACTTTCACTGAAAAAATTTCCTTAGTTATGAGCTTGCGGATTTGACAATCAAGAACAGCCACTGGAATTTCTTCGTAAGTTAGGCTATCTTTAAACCCTATAATCTCTGTGGGAAACATAAGAGACGAGTCTCCCACGAATTTCTTCAACATAGACATATGAAACACTAGATGTACATTAGATAATACTTGTAGCAATTCTAACTCATAAGCCACCTTCCCGATCCTTCGCAGGATTCTATATGGCTCAATATAGCGGGGACTAAGCTTCCCCTTCTTCCCAAATCTCATAACGCCTGAAACACCTAATCATCAACTTGAAACTCTAAGTCTCTATATCGCACGTCCTAGTATGACCTTTGGCAACTCTAAGCCATCTTTAAATGCTCTTGAATCAACTTGACTTTCTCCATATCCTGATAGATCAAATCGGGTCCTAACAACTCTGCTTTGCCAACTTCGAACCAACCAATTTGTGATATACACCTTCGCCCATACAGAGCTTCGTATGGTGCCATCTTGATACTAGAGTGGTAGATGTTATTATAAGAAAACTCAATGAGGGGTAGATGATCGTCCCAATTACCTTTAAAATCGATAGCACACGCCCTCAACATATCCTCAAGAGTCTGAATGGTCCGCTCTGCCTGGCCATCTGTCTGAGGATGAAAAGCTGTGCTGAGGTTCACCCTTGTGCCCAATCCTTTCTGAAATGATTCCCAAAAGTTTGCTTTGAACTAAGCACCACGATCTGAGATGATGGACAAAGGAGTCCCATGCAATCGGACAATTTCCTAGATATACAACTTGGCATAATCCTCTGCTGAATCTGTAGTCTTCACTAGCAAGAAGTGAGTTGACTTGATAAGTCGGTCTACAATCACCCAAATCGAATCATGCTTTTGAAACGAGTGACGTAAACCTATTATGAATTCCATGTTTCTCATCTCTAATTTCCAAACGGAAATTTGTATACTCTGAGCCAAACTACCAGGCATATGGTGTTTGGCTTTCACCTGCTGACAATTTGGACACTTAGCCACAAACTCTGCTACGTTCTTTTTAATGTCGTTCCATCAATAAATCTCTTTAAGATCATGAGACATGTTTGTGGAACCTGGGTGAATAGAGTACTTGGAATTGTGGGCTTCTGACATAATCCGCTCTCTAAGCCCATCTACATCTGCGACGCATAGTCTGCCTCTGTACGTCAAAGTACCATCATCTCCCTCTTGTTCAAAAGTCATAGTCTTGTGTTTGTGAATCCCCTCCTGCAGCTGCAATATGTAGGGATCCCTGAACTGCTATTCCTTTACTTCGGCTACTAATTAGGATTCAGCCCTATTCTTGAAAGACAACGCCACCATCTTCGAAGTCCAGAAGTCGAACTTCTAGATTTGCTAAGCGGTGGATTTCCTTCATCATAGTTCGCATGTCTGCTTCAACATGAGCTAAGCTTCCCATAGAACGACGACTGAGAGAATTGATGTGCCATAGAAATACGACATTTTTGATACTAATTTCATAGACTTTAGCTCATCTTTTAAAGCATTATAAGCCATTTCTTATGTAGTTTTGGTGTTTTGCAGGAAACCAGACTTGAAGAGCCAAGAACATGAAACATATAACAAAAACCCATGGAATGACAGAAATGCGGCAGGTATGCGACCACAAAAGTGATGTACGGACCGCAGACCCATCGCAGAGTGAAACAGACCATCCCACTTTCTGAGAGTCAAGTCTGCGATCCATTGTGCGGTCACATAACTCTTGTGCGGACCGCATAGTGATCGCACAAATGCAAAAGGAGTTCTAGTGAAGATGACTTTACGGTATGTTATGCGGTCGCAAAACCAATATGCAGACCGTATAATCAAAATGCGATGGAAAACTAGAAAACTTTGTGATCAATTCTGCGATGAAAATGAAGATATGCGGACCGTGAAAGTGTTCTGTGACCCATTCTGCGGTCGCAGACTTGATATGCAGGGTCATTTTTGTCACTTTTTGACCACGACTTTTAGACAATTATAAATTGAATGATTAGGGTTTTTGTGGACTATCTTGCCTGAAAAAGAGGCTACACGTAGAGCATTGAATACACCATTATTTTGGAAACTTTTGAGAGAGAATCCAAGACTTTTTCCTCTTTGTAAGCTTTATGGCTTTATTTATTACTTTGTTCTTGTATTCTAGTATGAGTAGCTAAATTTAAATACTAAGATTGTGGAACCTAAGTGGGTGTAATGTTAATGGGTGTTTACCAATGAATATATATATATAATGGTTGGTTGATTTCTATTCATTTCTCATGCTTCATTTATGGTTGATGGTTGCAAACATTGACTAGTGCCATTTCACTCTATCTTTACTTGAAAAAGTGGGTTAGGGATTGGTAGAATTGAATAGCAAGAACTCAAGGCTTTAAACCTTATTTAATAGAATCACTTAGGGATAAGTGGGTTCTACTTGGCATAAATTGGTTGTTCTTAATTGTAAATCTTTTATATTTGGAAAAATCATAAAGAGGAAATACTACCTAATTATTGAAAAATATTGGGTAGTCATTTCGGAACCATTTTCATATCAAAGGACCTTCCATTAGAAATAGATCATATTAACACTGATAGCATTATATTCCATTGATGGGGACACAATCTTGGTTTTTTTAATCAAATTCTCTTAACAAAATAGCTTTTCTTGATAATTCATAATTACAAAACTCTTTTTAAACTAACGTAGTAGAACTACGGCTTAAGTCAAGTTTTACACTATTCAAGTAACCTTTTCACACCTATTCCATGTGGGATTCGATCCCAACCTAGTTAGGTTATTATATTTGACATCGACCGTCTTACACCATTTATATAGGTGTAATTTGAGCGTATCAAATTTTGACGCCGTTGCCGGGGAATAATCTGGCATATTTAGGTTGTTTGAGAAGTAAGCGTATATGCTTTGGTCCAAACTTGTGAATATTTATGTAATTATTTTCTTATCTTTGTTTATCTTTGGTCCATTTCATTTGGAAAACTGGAATCATGTAATGAAAATTGGTCAGATGGTAGTTGTTCATACTTTGATGACCCTTGTCCTTATTGTGGAGGACCACACTCGTGGCAAAATTACTTAAATTCTCCCGGGGGCGGATTGTGCGCACAATCGCAAACCCATGAGTGGAGTATTTGTGATAAGTGTGGTGGTCAAAATGGCCATTGGAATAATTATGCTTATTTGTCCTTCCCTTCTACGAACCCCCGCTATGATGATTCTACTTTTTGTGATGATAATTATAGGGATACGAAAGTGGAAGAAAGTGAGTACGGTTAAAATAGAGAGTTCAAGCTCATGATAGAATGCCTACTTGAAGGAGGAAACAAAGAGCAAAATGCCTTGGAGGAGCTTTTGGAAAATAGTCTCCAAAATGATTTGGCGCTTAAAAGGTTTAACTCACAAATGGGAGAAATGCTTGAAGCTTTAGAGATCCAAAGAGCATCGGAAGTGAATGATAGCCAAGAACCTTCCTTAGAGGTTGAAGACGAAAATCCTTCTTTGACACTTGATGAAAATCAAGAAGAACTCTTAGATGTTCAAAATGAGAGGATGATGCTCATGTTGGAGGTCATTATTGAAAATGAGGAGAAGCAAAACTTGACATTCGATGAATTAAAATAAGCACTACATCAAAATGATGAGACTATCCGCACTTTGGAAGATCAAATGAAATCATTGATTGAGGCTCATTATGCCTATTAATTTGAGAGTGTGAAAAAAGGTCAAGAAGAGTCCAATTTCGAGGAAGAAAGTGAGATTTATTTCGAGAAATCAAGAATTGGACATCCGCCAACCAACTCCATGCTTGTTGGTGATGCCAAGAAAAATATATAATTAGAGTCAATCAGTATAATTAAAAATATGGTTGAAGTTGCCTCTAATTCGAGAAGTCAAAATCCGGAAAAAGTTGCAAGTTGAGAGTTTGATATCTCATTCCAAGCACTTTTCAACTTTAGACTTGTATGGTGATATGAGAATTAAGCCATGTGAACCCACGCGGGAGTGCAAAGAAGAAAGACAAAAGCCATACATCTTGCAATTTGAAAATTCAAGAACGCAAAATGACATTCCTCAAAAGAAAGCCAATAAATGCAAAATGAAGAAATCGATATTTGGCTTGATCATTTGCTTACCACCTCAACGCTACTCGCGATCACAAGCTTGATTCCAAGTTAGGTGCCCAATTCATATCGTCCAAGTGGGGAGAAAAATGGTAAAGTTGAGTCGCGTCGTGCCATGACGGTAAATGCGGCTCTTGGTGGGAGGATTGAAGTTTTTCTTTTCAGAGTAGCTTAATATATTGTTTTTGACTAATCTTCCAAGTTTTAGAATTTTTGGAGTTGATTTGAGCAGGTCCTAGTGTCCGGACATCCAAAAACCAGTAGCTGAGGAAAACTGCAGAAAACTGCAGAGAACCGTGATTGCGCGAAAAGCAACACGTTCTCATAAAACAATTAGTTCTGTTATCCTATGCGATCATGAAAGCTGAAATGCAGTCGCATTTGTGAGGGAAATTTTTATTCTTCGCGAAAGCTAGAACATTGTGCGATTGCATTTTATCGGGTAAGTGCCCGTCTAATTAAAACACTGGAACCTAAGAACAAAACCCCTTCTTCCCAAACAATAGAAATGACTCTTTCCTACTACCCTGATCCTCAAAATCATCTCAAAGCTTCTTTTCTCTTCAATTACATATCAATATTCAAGGTTTAATCTTAGAGGTATGTGCTTCGTCACTCTACTCGTTCTTAAAGTTCAGTTCTTTATGCTAGTGTAAATGAGCAGCCATGGTTTTTTCCTTTTATTTCATTTTAAGGGGTGAAATTTTAGGGCTTTGATATGAATATTGTGTGTGAATGTGTGCTTGCTTGCTGGGTGAGGTTGATTGAGAGATTGAGAGTTGTGTGTTGTGAAATTTTTGGGTAGGATATTTGAGTTAATGTTGTGAAATTGCTATGAAAATCCACTGTCCTCTTTGTGTTTGCTAAAATGCTTGAGAGAACTGTCACTAAGCAAGGATGAAGACCCTCACGATCACGATGTGCATTCCGCGATAGCGTAGGTCTAATTTTACTGCAGAACCAAGTTTCCCTTCATGATCGCGTTGACTATTCCGCGATCATAGTGCTTTCAAACTGGGGAAAACAAAAATGCTCTTCACGATCGCGTGGTTATTTCCACGATCGTATTGCTTTAACCTCCAGGTAGCAAAGCAATATCATTTCATATTTGAATGATGATGCTTTTTGGTCATTTTCATTGGCCTAAATACATCATAATATAGTGTATTAAGTACTCGTACAAGCATTTGATGTGTAGTCAACTTTTGTATGTACTTTGTGCATAAAATGGCCTCGGATGCATGAGCTGAGTTAATTCTGTAGCTCACATGAATCAAAGGACGATGAGGAGGAGGATTGGAGCTCAAATTTTCCACCACCTCCAGCTCCGAGTGATGCAGTTTCAGGGAGCACCTCTTTCATTTTATCTTGTTTTATTTGGTTGCATTGAGGATAGTGCAACACTTTAGGTTGGGGTGGCTGATTTATATGTGATGATGTATTTGGAGCATGACTATTTTTTGTGAACTTATGTAGATTGGTTAACGTTTGTAGTTTATTAGTGATGTTTTATAGTTTATTTCTAGCATGTTAGCATTAGCCTTATTTACTTACTTTGTTACTTTATTTAATTGTAGTAGAAGTAATTAAACTCCTTGGTTTTCTTTTTGCCGCAGTTCTTTTCCAAGGAAATAATTTGTGTCGAACCGAGTGATTTTTCCCTATGATGGATGGCGTGACAACTTTATTAAGGGATTAGTCTTGTCTAGTTTTTCTCTTTTTAGGTAATTGTTTTTAGTTAGTTTAGTAGCTAGTAGTGAATAAATTGATTATTGGGTGTGATTATTTTGTCCATAAACCAACATGTGGCTTGTTTGGTACCAACATGATTTAAACTTTGGCATATGAAGTCTTAATCTTTAAAATGAAAAATGATTAAAGTGATAATCCTTGTTGTGACTTTTAGGTTCTATTTTTGGCTCTTTGATTCATTAAATAGTCTTTTAGGCTATGTATGATTTTCTTTGGGTTCATTGATATTAATTGGATTTTGGATTTATATGTCACTCGAGTTTGCATGTGCCATGTGTGGTGAGATTTGTTGTGAGTTATTTTGCAATTTTGTAGTCTAGAACTTGCCCGAAATATGCTTCAAGGCGAAATCCTAGACTAACTTGGTTTGAAAAATAATGTTAGGCCTTCCTTGGACCGTTATTGTGCGTTAAATTTCCTATCCTTGCATATTTTGAGCTTTTAAACTTTTTTTTTGGCAACCATGTTACAAGCTTTAACACTTCGTTCTTTATTGATCTATATTTTGGCATCATACCTCCCTAAATACTTTGAAAGTGTAAACATAGGCTAAAAGCCTAAATTTGGAGGTGAAGGTTGGAAAAGTTGTGATGTGAAAGCTGCTTAAAAGGTGAAAGGTATTATAAAAAAAATAACAGTGGAACCTTCCTTGATTTAAAAAGAAATGAGTAATAAAGAAGAAAAGGGAAGGAAAAAAAGGAGTTGTGAATAAAGGGAAGACTAGGTGTTGAATGAAAAGTGAAGAAAGGATGGAGAAAGTTTTTGAAGGAAATGTGCGTTAATTGTTGCAAATTGTAATATTTATGGAGGTTTTGAGTCACTCTTATCCAAATTGTACCCTACCTTAACCAAAAACCTACATTATAATCCTTTAAGTCATACTTGATTTTGAATTAAGTGTGTCTACATTAGTGGTGAAATACATGAAGGGCAAGCCTATGACACTACTTATGTGCATTTGAATATCTTTGTGAGAGATAGAGTTAATTCTTTCCATTCGATATCCCATTTGTGTTTAAATTATAATTTATAAGTTGGGATTCTCTCTTAAGTATGAGGGCACATGAAATTTTGGGTTGTGAACTTAATCCAATCTCCAAATAGGAGGAATGAACAAAAGAAAATTAGTTGTGATAATGAGGTAAATTTTGAAGCTTTAGTATCATGACTTGGTTGCTACTTTGATTGATGTAGTGTTTGATCACTTAAATTGAAATGAAATTTTTTAGAAGTTGTTGGCAATTCATATGTTTAGGATTAATTGTTGGTACCAACCGAAGTCACCAGATTGTATTCAATTGGAACCTTTTTGACTTGAAATAATGTTTGGTATGTCATTGAGATTAATTAATGATTTTATTAAAGGATGCTCTTAGTTGTTGAATTGCTTGAGGACAAGCAATAGCTTAAGTTTGGGGGTTTAATAAGTTGGTATTTTACCAACATACCTCTTCTTGATACTTAGACTTTTGCATAATATTTTTGAGAAACTAAGGCATTTATTGAGGTTTATTGGCATATTTCAGGTATCATATGATTTGGAGAAGATACGGAAGAAAACAAGTCAAAATATATTAAATTAGGAAAAATGGACTGCTGCCAGATATTGCTCTGTGCGATCGCGGTGAGTTACATGCGATCGCAGAAGTCCAGGATAATGAAGTTATGCGAACGCGAAGAAGAAAGTCTGGTCAGCGGTTGGTCAACTATGCTACGCGAACGTGACTATTGCTAGGCGATCGTGTAGCTTGGCAGAAGTTGTTCACCGCGATCGCGGTTCTATGTGTGCGATCGCAAAGTACTTTTTTTGGGCAGAAATGAAATTTCACGGTTTGACCCCAAGCTATTTAATACACGATCTAGCTCATTTGTAAAATATCTTTCGCATATCTTTGGATTATTTTTGAGTCTCTAGACTAGAGAAGACAAGTTTGGAAGCTAGGGTTCTTGCACAAATACTTGGGTCTTGAAGATTTGAAGCTTTTGGTTGAGAATTTCTTACCTATTTATGTTCATTTCTTTCTTTCCTTGCTTTATTTTGAATATCTAAGTGTGTAGTATTTTTTTCAATACATGAATCTTGTTTATGAAAATAATCATATTTAAAGTGTGGATTAATATATTGTTGTGCTCATGTATTGAACGATTTGTATTTATTATGAAGTGAGTTATTGTTTCTTTAATTTTTCTTTTTCTTTAATCTTTACAAAGGGATTAGCTAACCCTAGGATTCATCCATTCACTTCGAATTAATTTTGGAAAAGATAATTTGGATTAGGAAAGATTAATTAACAAGAACTTGAGGCGTTAACCCTCACTTTATAGATTCTACCTAGGGATAGGATTGAACTACTTGTAGCCATATTCGGGTGTGCTTAATCTCTTAATTGTTTTAGGGATAATTCAATTAGGAAGTCTTGTTAGTCTTCGGAAAAAGCTAATATAGAATCATTACCCTAGGCTAATTAACATAAACTCGCTCATATTTATAAAATTGTGAAATATATTGGATCGTTACTTGAGTGTAATTCTCCGTGCATCCATGCCTATAGCCATTGATCATTTTACTTGCTTTCTAGGTTAGTTTATATTTTTGTAATTAATTATAAATATTTTTACAATCACCTTCTAAGTGTTTGGCTTAGCATAATAAGTGATAATTCTCTTACACGCCTAATCGCCTACATATTGTTCTCTATGGGATTCGACCTCGACTTATAGTTGGGTAAATTATATTGCATGCGACCGTGTGCATTTAATTTTTAGTAGTGGATTTGGATGTCATCAAGCATCGGCTACAACATTTGCTTTCCCTGGATGATAGAGGATATCAACATCATAATCCTTGCGCAGTTCGAGCCAGTTTCTCTGACGAAGATTCAATTCTCTTTGCTTGAAGATGTACCGGAGACTGTTGTGATATGTGAAAATATCAACAAGCACTCCATACAAATAATGGCGCAATATCTTTAGCGCAAATACCACAATTGCTAACTCAAGATCATAAGTCATATAATTTCTCTCGTAATCCTTGAGTTGTCTGGATGCGTATGTTATGACTTTACCGTGCTGCATTAACACACACCCTAGACCAATCCTTGAAGCATTATAATATACAATGAACCCTCTCCTTCCGGCAGTGTCAAGAGTGGGGCTGAAGTCAACCTCTTCTTCAACTCCTCAAAACTTTCTTCGCAAGCGTCTGACCACTTATAGTTGACCTTCTTCTGAGTCAGTCTAGTCACTGGGAATGCGATAGAGGAAAATCCCTCTACGAAACACCTGTAATAGCCAGCTAGACCCAAGAAACTTCTTATATCGGATACTGAGATGGGTCTAGGCCAATTCTTCACTGGCTCTATTTTCTAAAACACAACCTTCACGCCTTCGCCTGAGATGACATGGCCCAAAAATGCTACTGATTTTAACCAGAAGTCACACTTAGAAACTTTTACATATAGCTTGTGATCCTGTAGTGTCTGCAACACGATCATGGTCAGTTTTGCTACGGGAATAAATCACGATGTCATCAATAAACACAATAACGAACAAATCTAGATAAGGCTTGAACACCCTATTCATAAAGTCCATGAAAGCTGCTGGTGCATTCGTTAAACCAAACAACATTGCCAAAAATTCAAAATGCCCATAACAATTCATGAAAGTTGTTTTAGGAATATCAACTTCCTTAACTTTCAACTAACGGTACCCCGATCTGAGGTCAATTTTGGAAAATCATTGGGCACCCTAAATTTGATCGAATAAATCATTTGTTCTGGGAAGGGGGTACTTATTATTAATGGTGACTTTATTCAGCTGACGATAGTCAATGCACATCTTTCGGAGAAACAAGACCGGTGCGCCCTAAGTTGAGACACTTGGCCTTATAAATCCCTTATCTAGAAGATCTTTCAACTAGATGTTTAGCTCTTTCAACTCTGCTGGAGCCATTCTATAAGGAGGAATAGATATCAACTTAGTGTCAGGGAGTAGATCAATTCAAAAGTCAACCTGTCTATTAGGAGGGACTCTAAGAAGATCTACATCAAACACTTCTGGGAATCCATTTACAATTGGCATGGACTGGAGAGTGGGAATCTGAGCATCTTCATCCTTAACTCGAATACAGTGATAGATATACCATTTAGAGATTGTAACGATCCGACCGGTCATTTCGAGCATTTGCACTTCGCTCGGTAGTTTGAGGGAATGAGTAGCTCCGTATGATGTATTATGACTTATGTGAATCGTCGGTTTTGGTTTTCAGGTTATTCAGAATCGATTTGGAAGAATGGATTTCATGATTTAAGCTTTAGGTTGGAAGAGTTGACCAAGTTTGACTATTGTGAATTTGACCCCAGAACGAAGTTTTGACTGCTCCGTTAGGTCTGGATGGTGATTTTGGACTTAGACGTATGCCTGGATTTGCATTTGGATATTTCTAGAAGGATTCAGTGCTAATTGGCGAAAGTTAAAAATTTGAAGGTTTGAAAAGTTCATAAGTTTGAACGAGAGTTGACTTTCATTATATCAGAATCGAATTGGGATTTTGGGAATTGGAATAACTTCGTTATGTCATTTGGGACTTGTGTGCAAAATTTGGGTTCATTCCGAGTTGATTTGGTATATTTCGGCACGAGTTTTGGATGTTAAAAAGTTTAAGGTTCATTAAGTTCGATTTGAGGTTCGATTTGTCATTTCGATGTTGTTATGTGTGATTTGAGGCCTCGAGTATGTCCGTATTATGTTACGGGACTTATTGGTATATTTGGCGGGGTCCCGAGGGGGCTCGGTTGAGTTTCAGACGAGTTTCAGATCATTTCATTGCATATTGAATTTTTGCTAAGTTGCTGGTTCTGGTGTTCCGTACTTGCGACTGGTTTTGTGGAGGTGCGATGGCCGCAGAAGAGAGCCCAGGCGTGCAGAAGAGAGAATGCACTGCTGGGCAGGAGTCTGCAAATATGGAGGAATTTGAGCAGAAGCGCGATCGTAGATGTGGTTCTGAGCATCGCAGATAAGACCACTGGAGGGTCGAGGATGTCTCGCAAATGCGAACCTTCTTTCCTCAAAAGCAAAGGTCGCAGATGCGACCACATGTCCGCAAATGCGGAATTTGCTGGGCATAAATATATATCGAGGTTTTGGGTTCTTTTATCATATTTTGAGATGTGGGATTCCGATTGAGACGTTATTTGAAGCAAATTGTATCACAAGGATTGGGGTAAGTGTTCTACACTCAGTTTTGATTATATTTCATGATTCTATATTCGTTTTTTGTAATTAGATTATGAATTACAAAGAGAAATTGCGGGTTTTAGCCTAAAGTTTCATAAAGCTAATTTTTGAGTTTTGAATATCGATTTGGAGTCGGATTTGAGTGAAACTAGTATGGTTAGACTCGAAATTTAATGGCTTGTCAAATTTTGTGAGTTTTGTCGGGTTCTGAGGTGCCGGTATGGGTTTGATATTTGGTTGATTTTGGGCTTTTTAGTAAAGATTCGACCTTTATCAATTGAAATTGCTTCCTTAGACTTTATTTGATGTATTTGAGTTGCTTTTGGCTAGTTTCGAGCTGTTCAGGGGTCGGTACGCGCGTGATGGCATTTTTGAAGCATCGCTTCTCTTGCTTGGTATTGGATTTGGCTTGTTCGAGGTAAGTAACACTTCTAAACTTGGAGTTGAGGGTATGAACCCTGATTATACGTGTTATGTGTTTGGTATTGAGGTGACGCACATACTAGGTGACGGACTTATGGGCGTGCACCGTGTGAATTTTGACTCAGTTATTTCTGTGGTACTGTGTAGTTACCTACTCTTATTTGTATCTATGAAATCTCTACGTGCTAGAGTAATTGAGCTGTGATCCATGGTAGAAACCATGTCTAGGCTATATGCTTATCCTGTTGGGACCCACTGAGGTCTTTTCTGCTGTTGTGTTATTTGCTTACATTACAATTACATACTCAGTCATACATATTCATTTGCATATCATATCTTAATCTCTGTTACCATTTATTGATACATCATATCATCATTTTGGGCTGATTTCTATGACATTGTGATTTCGAGAAACTGGAGAGATTGATGACTGAGTGAGATCGAGGGCCTAATAGTTAGGATATTGATGGGATTGGGCTTCACGCTGTAGCAGGTATTATTGATTTATGATGGGATCGGGCTGTATACCGCAACATGTTTTATTGATTTATGCCATGATTGGCTTGTTATAACGCTTGGGCTAAAGGAGCCCCTCCGGAGTATGTACATCCCCAGTGAGCACAGGTACCTACTGAGTGCGAGTTTCGAGAGCGAGTGCCGAGTGATTGGGAGGAATGAGTGACTGGGAGGTCTGAGTGAATTGATACTCTGAAATTATGCATATGGATTTATCACTGAGTTGTATTGCATTCGACATGCACACTTGACATACAGGCATAGAGATGCATATTCCTCATGATGTACTACATTGCGTCATTTATGACTTCACATACACATTGACATGTAGGCATAGAGATGTACTTTCCTTGTACCATTTGAAAATGAAACATTTACCTGTTGAAAGTTTTGGGAAAAATCATAGTATTACAAACGTACTCATATTTTGGTGATTTCGGTAAAAGATTTGGGTTTTCACTGACATACTTGAAAAGCATGCCTATTTTTCGGAACTGTGAACGAGCTAAGCACTATATCTTCGAGTTACTTCTTTTATCACTTTTATTCTATTGTTATGAACTGTTGTTGGCTAATTGTGTTAGCCTCGGCCTTTGTTCTAGCTCGTCACTACTTTTAACCTAAGGTTTGGTTTGTTATTTATTGAGTACATGGGGTTAGTTGTACTCATACTACACTTCTTCACCTTGCGTGCAGATGTTGGATGCTGATGTTGTTGTGCACGACGAGAGCTGGATCTGAAGATGTACCTGCGTTCCAGTTACAACTGCCTCTTGTTCATGGTAGCCCTAGACTTATAAAAATCTGTTTATGTATATTTGGACAGATGATGTATTTATTTCGTACTAGCTTTGTGAACTCTAAATCTTAGAAGCTCATAATTTGTACTACCAGTCCTTAGGAATTCTTGTATAAAAATAGTTTTATTATCATTTATTTCCTTAATAAATCTCATTTAAATTGGATAGTTGTTAATTGGTTTACCTGATGGGTTGGGTTAGGTGCCATCACGACTAGGTGGACTTTAGGTCGTGAAAAGGTAGTATCGGAGCTCTAGGTTCATAGGTTCTACAAGTCATGAGCAAGTGTCTAGTAGAGTCTTTCGGATCGGTATGATGACGTCCATACCTATCTTTGAGAGGCTACAGGGCATTTAGGATAAACTTCTCATCTCCATTTCCTTATCGTGCGGCATTGATTTAGCTTGAAACATAACTCTTTGAATTCCCTCCACTCATTCGTATGCGTATGTGAGCGCTCAGTATTAGCTATGCATTACCGGCTAGTGATTTTATTAATGAGATGCGAGATGTGATTTTGGTG
Organism: Nicotiana otophora; assembly: GCA_000715115.1. Taxonomy (NCBI): domain Eukaryota; kingdom Viridiplantae; phylum Streptophyta; class Magnoliopsida; order Solanales; family Solanaceae; genus Nicotiana; species Nicotiana otophora. The sequence goes on along the minus strand of AWOL01S0252355.1, from coordinate 8,141 downwards.
CGGCGATAATGGGCCAGTCTGGAGGACTTGAGACCAGGTATTAACTGCAGCTTGAGCACGGTGATTTCGGTTGTATGAGCACATACTTTTGGACTTATATGTACGGTAACATCCCTATGAGTGGAATTTATGACTCGATGAGTGGTTGGATGGATATATGATATGTATCATGTGAATGCGAGTTGTGGTCAGATGGGTTGAATATGGCGAGAATAGTTTGCTTGAGATGTAAAAAGGACTATTGGGTGCTAGATTATTGTCTTGATGTGACGTATAGTCTTGAGTTATGAGTGTGTTGAAAGATCTTTCATGTTGATTAATTGTGGAATGAAGTAGATTTTTATGTCTTGTTGTGAGTTCAGACTCAGGAAGATTTAGTGATGGCGTAGTTATCGTGGCTGCAAAAGGGTATAGCAAGATACCAACATGAGGCCAAGCAGGTGGGTTATCTCATGCGGAGTAATCTGCGAAGGTGTGATCCTTATAATGTTGTGTGGAGAGTTTCATTTCTACTAGCGGAGTATATATGTTGAGATTTGAGTTTGAATTTGGTTGAGATAGTCGACCTAACCGTCATGTGGGTATATGCGAGCTTAGTAGATGATTTGAGGTACTATATGGTTTGTGTTATGTGAGCTTATGAAGGATTTAGTTGAATCTCCCTACGATATTATGGAAGTAATAAAGTATGGGTAGGATGACTTATCAGATGTTCTATTCTATGGCATTGAGCTAAGTGGGGTTGTCTGCTATCGACAATATGATTGCATGGTTACGTGTTGTATTGGTTTTGGTCTGAGCCATACTTGTGGATCGGTTATGACTTGCAGATGTTGAGATCGAGGATGACTCGAGTAAAGGAATTTCTAGATACGGTATATGTTACACTTTATGGGTATATGGGAATCGTGGAATGATTAGAGTTGTTATTAGTGACGGATGTAGTGCGCATGGTGTAGCAATTTGCTCGGTTACGCTAAGGCGGGGTCACTTCTTTAGGTGATGTTGTGCTAATGGTGCATAGGTGGTTCGACCCATTTGGTCGGTGCAGTTGAGATTTGAGCAGGGTGGTTGACTCTCGAGAAAGTTCTAATGGATTCATGATTTTCATGTAGCAACTAAGAATTTTGGGGATTTGTATATGGCTAAAATCCGAGATTTGCATTGGATGGTGTCGAGACTCGCGGTATTTCCATATCATTATGGATTTTACATTTCGGTACCAGAAAGATGGAGAAAATGGCTTTAGATTCACAGAAGGTCTCTTCAGAGAAGGTATCTCGGTTGTGGTACTTTTGGGGTGCTTAGGAGGGAATACATCAGCTTACGAAATTTAGGGCATGTGGTTGTATTCTAGGATCTCGTGTGGTGAGTTTTGGGTTGAGGATATTGGTATTATGGCGAGGAGAAGTATCAACTTGAAGGTAATTGGAGAAATAGGACAGCCTGGTAGTAGGTTGAATCAATACAATAATGGATATGATTGGTTCTTTTGGTTCTTACGATGTGGTGAATCTCTACATGTGATTGGTGGCAATACTCTAGGGTTTGGCGACTTGCGAGGCTTGGTTGAGTTAGAGAGGTTCAGTTCTAATGGCTTGGTTACGTGTTAATGGGTTTCGAAGAGTCCTTGATGGTTTCTACCACAGTTTGAGATGGATAATTCCTATCGGCGTGAGGAGCATGTTGTGTATTGTGACTTTCTCCTGGATGGGATCAAATGGAAGGTTTCTGACTGATCGGGTAGGTATTCTGCTGGACTCAGAGTTGATTATGAGATTCTCGTACTTTTCATATGATGGCATGATAGTTGTGGTGTGTTGTGTGTGATCGAGGTTGGCATGTACAAGGTCACATTCAGTTCTGAAGGAAAGATCGTAAATTCTTAGACGGCATGGGCGGTTTCTGATATTTAGATGGATGCTATAATTACTTGGTAATTCCTGAGAAGGGTACGCATTTAAGAAGGTGCACTGTGTGTTGACTTGCGGATGCTTCATTGGTATTGATGTACTTGCCTGGTTGATTGACTGTTGATATTCAAATTTTGCTATGTGGCACGGAAGAATTTTAGAATTAATTCTCGTGGGATGATTGTGTATGATAGAGGTGTTAGACATTCGGGCGATGAAGTTGGGATAAGATATGGTTATTCATGTGTTCTATGGACTTGGAGACCAGGAATTCTCAGAAACAAATTATTTCGTGGTTGTGGAATGTGAAGATGTGGCCGAAGCTAGCCAGATGATAGTATTCATTATGATTCAGTCATTGTGGACTTTCAGAGGGTTATTTAGCTATTTGTGGGTGACCAAAGTGATTTGGGGTTTATTGGTAGGCCCAATGAGGATGTGTATTCAACAGCGGATCGGATTGGTCGACTTTGTACTGCTATTGTTGAGGGATGTTCCCTTCGGTCAAAGTTGAGCGTATTCATGTTCTGATATGTTCTATGAGTTACTCTTCTATGCCACGAGGGGTTTTGATTTGTTGGTTATAAGCACACATGGTGCGGTTCTGTTTGGGTCTTGTAGCGGGATTTAAGCGAGATGGTTATTGGGGTGTCGAATGGTTGACTGCGCCTTAGTTATGTTCTCTCTGGACTGAGGTATAGTGTGCTATTTGCTTCTCTGTGGTTGGGGTCATACACTTCGAGTATTTGATGTCGAATTGCATATGGTTGTTGATTTTGAGCATGGTGGCTTGAGGTACACCATATGGACCTGTGTCTGGATGGGGTCACATATTGCAGCTGGGTTGTGTCGGGATATGATCCTTTGTGTTAGATTCGTATGTCTTGGTTCTACTATGTAAGATGGGTTTGTAACATCGTGGTTGTGGTGGTACTTGTTGAGCTTACGGGACGGTTCTCTCATTAGAGTCATTTTCTATGATTGAGTATATTTGAATTGTTGTGTGTTGGTGCACGAATTACACGATTTGTGGCTCTAGGTAGTATTGGTGTGGCATGTCAGTAGAGTAGCTTGTATTTGATAGGATGAGATCGTTGGACCTAGAATAAGTGCTATCAGATCTGATTGCGATATATTTTGAAGGATAATGTTACTGATCGACTTAGAAATTTACTATAGTTCTTGTCGAAGGAGAGGGAGCTCCATGACTTGTTGATCTGATAAGTGGTTATGAGTTTCTGCGTGTTTCTTCCATCATTGGCAGTGTACGATGTTTTTAGAATGAGGTTTTGTTTGATACGAGGTTTATTACCGGTACCGGGTTTGCTTCGAGCAGTTAGTATGGTCGAAATTATTGATATGAGTATTTGAGTTATGTGGTATATCATGTGATTAGATCTTGGGTTATGGTTATGGCTTGATACAGCTTGTTCACACTTATACAGCGTCCATATGAGAGATTCAGATCTTATAGGAAATTCTGGATATTGGGAATTGGATTATGTGGTTTACGGGCTAAGGTTGAATTATTGATCTTCAGTTATGTTGCGTTGTCAGGACTATATGGAATAGGGTGACGTTGGACATCCCTGGATATGTGCATGGTAAGGTTACATGGCGGTTTGATAGCGTTGGAATGACTCTTGGCATGTTCGAGGATGAACGTATGTTTAAGTCGGGGAGGATGTAACGACCCGATCGATCGTTTCGAGCATTTGCACTTCGCTCGGTAGTTTGAGGGCATGAGTAGCTCCGTATGATGTATTATGACTTATGTGAATCGTCGGCTTTAGTTTTCAGGTTATTCGGAATCGATTTGGAAGAATGAATTTCATGATTTAAGCTTTAAGTCGGAAGAGTTAACCAAGTTTGACTATTGTGAATTTGACCCCGGAACAAAATTTTGAGGACTCTATTAGGTCTGTACGGTAATTCTGGACTTGGGCGTATGCCCGAATTTGCTTTTGGATATTTCTAGAAGGATTCAGCGCTAATTGGCGAAAGTTGGAAATTTGAAGGTTTGGAAAGTTCATAAGTTTGCCCGAGAGTTGACTTTGATGATATCAGATTCAAATTGTGGTTCGGGGAATTGGAATAGCTTCGTTATGGCATTTGGGACTTGTGTGCAAAATTTGGGTTCATTCCGAGTTGATTTGATATGTTTCGACATGAGTTTTGGAAATTGAAAAGTTCAAGGTTCATTAAGTTCGATTCGAGGTGTAATTCGTCGTTTCGATGTTTTTATGTGTGATTTGAGGCATTGAGTAGGTACGTATTATGTTACGGGACCTATTGGTATTTTTGGACGGGGTCCCGAGGGGCTCGGGTGAGTTTCGGACTAGGTTCGGATCATTTCATCGCATATTGAATATTTGCTAAGGTGCTGGTTCTAGTGTTGGTTTTGTGCAGGTACGATGGCCGCAAAAGTGAGCCCAGGCGCGCAGAAGCGAGAATGCACTGCTGGACATGAGTTCGCAAATACAGAGGAATTTACGTAGAAGTGCGACCGCAGATGCGGTTCTGAGCATTGCAGAAGCGACCACTGGGGGATCGAGGCTCTCTCGCAAATGCGAGACTTTTTCTGCAAAATCGAAGGTCGCAGATGCGACCACTTGTCCGCAAATGTGGAATTTTCTAGGCAGAACTATATATCGAGGGTTTGGGTTCTGTTATCATATTTTTAGATGCGGGACTCAGATTAAGACTATTTTTGAAGCAAATTTCATCACAAGGATTGAGATAAGTGTTCCACACTCAGTTTTGATTATATTTCATGATTCTATCTTCGTTTTTGGTAATTGGATTATGAACTATAAAGAGAAATTGGGGATTATAGCCTAAAGTTTTATAAAGCAAATTTTCGAGTTTGGAACATTGATTTGGAGTCGGATTTGGGTTAAACTAGTATGGTGGACTCGAAATTTAATGGGTTGTTGGATTTTGTGAGTTTTATCGGGTTCCAAGGTGCGGGCCCGGGTTTGATTGTTGGTTGATTTTGGGCTTTTGAGTAAAGATTCGACCTTTATCAATTAAAATTGCTTCCTTAGACTTTATTTGATGTATTTGAGTTGCTTTTGGCTAGTTTCGAGCCGTTCGTAGGTCGGTACGAGCGGGATGGCATTTTTGGAGCATCGCTTGGCTTGCTCAGTATTGGATTTGGCTTGTTCGAGGTAGGTAACACTTCTAAACTTGAAGCTGAGGGTATGAACCCTGATTATAAGTGTTATGTGTGTGGTGTTGAAATGACGCACATGCTAGGTGACGGGCGTGTGGGCGTGGACCGTGTGAAGTGACTCGGTTATTTTTGTGGTACTGTGTAGTTACCAACTCTTATTTGTATCTATAAAATCTCTACGTGCTAGAAAATTTGAGCTGTGATCCATGTTAGAAACCATGTCTAGGCTATATGCTTATCCTGTTAGGACCCACTGAGGTCATTTCTGTTGTTGAGTTATTTACTTACATTGCAATTAATACTCGGTCATACGCATTCATTTGCATATCCAATCTCAGCCTCTGTTACCATTTATGGATTCATCACATCATCATTTAGGGCTACTTTTCATGATATTGTGAGCCCGAGAGACTGGAGAGATTGATGACTGAGTGAGGCCGAGTGCCTGATGGTGAAGATATTGATGGGATCGGGCTGCACGCCGTAGCAGGTATTAATGATTTATGATGGGATCGGGCTGCATGCCGCAACATGTTTTATTGATTTATGCCATGACTGGCTTGTTATAGCGCTTGGGCTGAATTGGCCCTTCCGGAGTCTGTACATCCCTAGTGAGCGCAGGTACCTACTGTGTGCGAGTGCCGAGTGCGAGTGCCGAGAGCGAGTACCGAGTGATTGGGAGGATAGAGTGACTGGTAGGACTGAGTAAATTGATACTCTGAGAGTATGCATTTGGTTTTATCACTGAGTTGCATTGCATTCGACATGCACACTTGACATACATGCATAGAGATGCATTTTCCTCATGCTGTACGATATTGCATCATTCATGACTTCACATACACATTGACATGTAGGCATAGAGATGTACTTTCCTCATGACATTTGAAAATGAAACATTTACCAGTTGAAAGTTTTGGAAAAAATCACAGTTTTACAAACGTACTAATATTTCGGTGATTTCGGTAAAAGATTTGGGTTTTCACTGACATACTTGAAAATCAGGCCTATTTTCCGGAATTGTGAATGAGTTGAGTACTATATCTCTGAGTTACTTCTTTTATCACTTTTATTATGTTGTTATGAACTGTTGTTGGCTATTGGTGTTGGACTCCGACCTTTGTTCCAGCTCGTCTCTACTTTCAACCTAAGGTTAGGTTTGTTACTTATTGAGTACATGGGGTCGGTTGAGCTCATACTACACTTCTGCACCTTGTGTGTAGGTGTTAAATGCTGATGTTACTATGCACGGCGGGAGCTAGATTTGAAGATGTACCTGCTTCCAGTTACAATTACCTCTTGTTCATGGTAGCCCTAGACTTATAAAAAAGGTTTTATGTATATTCGGACATATGCTGTATTTATTTCATACTAGCTTTGTAAACTCTAAATTTTAAAAGCTCATGATTTGTACTATCAGTCCTTGGGAATTTTTGTATAAAAGCATATTTATTATAATTTTTTTCTTAATAAATCTCATTTAAATTGGATAGTTGTTAATTAGCTTACCTGACGGGTTGGGTTAGGTGCCATCACGACTAGGTCGATTTTGGGTCGTGACATAGATCATCTTTCTGGCTTTAAGATAGGAAATAAACCTACCCCTGGGTGTTACTGCATCACCCTTCCATTGTAAGACTGGTTCACCGGGAAAGTTTATAAACTTACTATTTTGGTTCTACAACCCACTGTGGCAAAACAAGACTCTAACCAATCCATGCCCATGATTACATCAAAGTCTACCATCTCCTATTCTACTAAGTCTGCTACAGTAAGGTGATGATACACTTTGACTGGATATTCCCTATAGATACGTCTATCTATAACTGATTCTCCAATTGGAGTGGACACTTCAAAGGGTTCACACAACTCTTCTAGCTCTATTCCAAATTTCTTAGCAATATATGGGGCTACATAAGATAGGGTGGATCCCGGATCCATAAGAGCATAAACATCAAAGGTGAAGGTTGTTAGCATACATGTGACAACATCTCACAAGCCTTTATATTCTAACAGCCTGCCAGTGCATACAAGAGGTTTCGACCACCGCCCGTGTTACCGGACTTTGCTGCACCACACCTTTGTTGGGCCTAAGAGTTCTGATGGGCCGCTGAATTAGTGGACTAAGCTACATTGCCTCCATTATTCTGCCTTGCCGATGGACAATACCTCAAGAAGTGGCCCTGCTGATGGCACCCAAAGAAACCATTTGTTCCCAAAATGACACAGACCTAGGTGCCTCTTACCCCACGTGTTGCAAATAGGGTAACCAGGGACCTATAGCCCACACTAGCATGTGATTGTGAGTCTGCTGCTCTGAAATTCTGGTTTTTCTTTTTAAACTTAGACCTCTGAACTGGTGCACTAGCTGATGATGGAGCATGTTCTGATTTTGGTTTCCTGAAGAACTTACGATTACCACCTCCTTGAGATCCCCCGTGGCTGAAATTTCTTGCAGACTTAGCTCTCTTGTTGAATTCCCTGTCCCTTTCTCTTTGTAGCCACCTGTTCTTCCTTCAGCATGTCTTCGTTCCCTTGAACAAAGGCACCCATCTTAGTAATGGTCATGTCATTGTTCTTAGCAGCTATATTAGCATCAGCAAACAAGTCATCTGAAAGCCCCAATACAAACCGCCTAACTCTGGCCCTCATATCACGTACCATTTTTGGAGCATACTGGGCAAGAGAGATGAACTTGAGGTAGTACTCATTCACACTCATCTCATTATGTTTGAGTCTCTCAAACACTAAATCCTTAGCTTCCAAGACCTCAATAGGTAGAAATTCTCAAGAAACGCATATGCAAACACCTTCCAAATCGTAGGAGTCGCATTCTCCCCTCCGAACTCTTCCCATGTTCCGTACCAAGTGTTAGAAACATCCTTTAGCTGGTACGCAGCAAGCTCTATTTACTTAGTGTCTGTAGCATGCATCCCTCAAAATATCTTCAGAACATCATCAGTGAAGTTTTGCGGATCCTTATCCTTTTTGGACCCTATGAAAACTGGAGGTTTTATGGAATTCCCTGGACCTGGAACTGCCCATCCCATCCA
>AWOL01S0252293.1:0-29921 GCA_000715115.1 Nicotiana otophora | reverse complement strand
CTCCAGGGCATGTAGTTGCCATATATCAGACCCCGGGCACACTACTCGTAGGCAGAGCCCATCTAGTTACAACAACCATACCTGAGCCTAGACCAGCTACGGCCGACGAGCCACAAAAGCTATTGGACAGATGGACCAGGCTACATCTTCCTATATTTGGAGATGAGCGACATGAGGACCCCCAGGACTTTATTGATCGGTGTAGGCACAAACTGCACAACAAGAGGATATTGGAGTCCCACGGGGTGGACTTTACCACCTTTCAGCTGGAGGGTAGGGCCTGTAGATGGTGGCAGTCCTATATTCTCGGTAGACTAGTAGGTTCTCCTCCCATGACTTGGGAGCAGTTCATACGCCTCTCCTTGGACAAATATATTCTACCTTCTCAGAGGGAAGAGTTGCGATTTCAGTTCGAGCAGCTCCAGTAGGGCCAGATGTCGGTGACCAACTGTGAGGCGAGATTCTCTGAGTTGTATCGCCATGCACTTATGATATTTCCTACTGATGCAGAGAGAGTGCAGAGGTTTGTTGCTGATTTACACTCTAGTATCCAGGCCACTATGTCCTGAGAGGTTGAGATGGGGACTTCTTACAAGCTAGTTGTGGAGATAGCTTGGAGGATCGAGGGTGTCCGTCAGCGGAGCCAAGAGCCGGCAACAAGGGATAAGCGGTGCCCCGACTGGGGGCAGAGGTCAGTTTGTGAGGGGTCAGTCTAGCAAGCCCACATATCCAGTACCACTTCCTCCTCGGGGTGCTCCAGTGAGGCCTTATTTTAGCACCCTTCCAAAGAGCTCCTACCGTCCACCAGCTATTTAGAGTTCCTCTAGTGGGCCTTCAGGCCATCAGGGTTAGACTTCAGGTCAGTTGTCTGCCATACTGAGAGGTTGTTTAGAGTGCGGGGATCGTAGTCATGTGAGGAGGTTCTGCCCCAGGCTTCAAGGCAAGGTAGTGCAATAGGATCAACAACCTATGATTACAGCACCAGCTGCCACACTAGCCGTTCGGCCGCCGAGAGGCGTAGGGAAGGTGGGTAGGGGCTATCCTAGAGGTGGAGGCAAGTCAATTGGAGGCCATTCAGGTGGCGCTCCAGCTAGGTTCTATGATGTTTTGGCCAGACCAGATGCAATGGCCTCAAACGTCGTGATCACAAGTATTATTTCTGTCAGCGTTAGGGATGCTTCAGCACTATTTGATCCACGGTCTACATATTCATATTTTTCATCTTTGTTTGCTCATTTTCTGGGTGTTCCTCATGAACCCTTGGGTACTCCTGTTTATGTGTCTACTCCGGTGGGCGATTTTGTTGTTGTGGACCGGGTCTACCAGTCTTGTATCATGATTTTTATGGTTATGAGACTTGAGCGGATCTTCTGTTGCTTGATATGACTGACTTTGAGGTCATCTTGGGCATGAATTGGTTATCCCCACATCACGCCATCCTTGATTGCCATGCCATGATTGTTACCTTGGCAATGCTAGAGATTCCTAGATTGGAGTGGAAGGGTTCGTCTATCAGTGTATCTAGTCGGGTTATCTCTTTTTTGAAGGCTCAACACATGGTCGAGAAGGGTTGTTTTAGTTTATCTAACTTATGTTTGGGATACTACTTCAGAGACTCCGGTGATTGATTCAGTACCTGTGGTCCGGGAGTTCTCCGATATGTTGTTTTCTGATCTTCTAGGCATGTCACCAGATCGTGATATCAATTTTTGTATTGATTATGCTCCAGGTACCCATCCTATCTCCATTCCACCATACTGTATGGATCTGAAGGAGTTGAAAGAATAGTTTGAGAAATTGCTAGCAAATGGGTTCGTCAGACTCAGTGTATCGCCTTATGGTGCACCGGTGTTATTCGTGAAGAAGAAAGATAGGACTATGCGGACGTGAATTGATTACTGTTAGTAGAACAAAGTTACCATTAAGAATAAGTACCAGTTATTGCGTATTGATGATTCGTTTGACTAGTTGCAAGATGCCGGGGTGTTCTCTAAGATTGACTTGAGATCGGGGTACCATCTAGTGATGTCCTTCGGTTTCACTAACGCCCTGGTGGCATTTATGGATTTGATGAACCGGGTATTTAGGCAATATATTGACTCGTTTTTCATTGTCTTCATTGATGACATTTTGATCTACTCATATTGCATGGAGGAGCACGAGTAGCATTTGAGTGGTGCTTCAGACCTTGCGAGAACAAAAGCTATATGCTAAGTTCTCCAAGTGTGAGTTTTGGTTAGATTTAGTAGCATTCTTGGGGCATGTTGTATCAGGCGAGCGTATTAAGGTAGATACCAAGAAGATCGAGGCAGTTCAGAGTTGGCCTCGTCCTACCACAACAACCGAGATCGGGAGCTTCTTGGGGTTAACAGGTTATTATTGTTGCTTTGTAGAGGGCCTTTCATCTATTGCAGCACCTTTGACTAGATTGACCCAAAAGGGTACTCCGTTTCGATGGTCCGATGATTGTGAGGGGAGCTTTTAGAAGCTCAAGACCGCCTTGACTTCAACATCGGTGTTAGTATTGACTTATGGTTCAGGGATGTATACTGTGTATTATAATACTTCATGCATTAGCCTGGGTTATGTATTGATGCAGGAGGGGCAAGTTATTGCATATGCTTCTCGTCAGCTGAAGCCCCACGAGAAGAATTACCTCGTACATGATTTGGAGTTGGCCACAATTGTTCATGCTCTTAAGATATGGAGGCATTATCTTTATGGGGTGTCCTATGAGGTCTACACCGATCATCACAGCTTGCAGCATTTGTTCAAGCAGAGGGATCTTAAAGCGCAGGTGGCTTGGGTTACTAAAAGAATATGTTATTACCATCCTTTATCATTCGGGCAAGGAGAATGTTGTTGCAGATTCCTTGAGCAGAAAAGCGAAGAGCATGGGTAGTTTGGCATTCATTTCAGCAGAGGAGAGGCCACTAGCTTTGGACATTCAGTCCTTGGCTATCAAACTTGTGAGGTTAGATATCTCAGAGCCCAGCCAAGTAATCGCATGCGTTGTCACCCAGAATTTACTATTTTAGCATATCAAGGTTCGCCAGTATGATGATCCACACTTATTGGTTCTCAGAGAGACATTACTACAGAGTGATGCCAAGGAGGTTACTATCGGTGAGGATGGTATTCTGCGACTCCAGAGCCGTCTATGCATTCCCAATATAGATGTATTGAGGGAAACATATGGCAAAAATATATGCCAAGCGGCACCTACGTGGCATGATGTGGCGGGCCATGATACTCCCCCACCCATTTTGTGCCGCCCTCGTCACATAGCGTAGACATGTATGCGCACACCTTGCCTTGGCATCGCCGGAGATCTTTGTCTATTAGCTATGATGCTCTATGATGTAGTTAACCTTCCCATGTCACAAGGTACTGGTCACCGTTCTTCTTGACCCGTTTGTACTTTGGATGGCTAGCTATGATGACGTCGATCCTCCGCCCATCGGATGCCTCTCCTTGCGCTTGGCCTGAATCTCCCCATGACTCAACCAAGTCTAGTAGCTTCTGAAGCATCGGGTACATGCTTCCACTCCCTATTTTGCTGCCCTCCGTGGTCACAACCTTTCTAGAAAACCTAACCCCTCTTCTTGGTGCATAGTCCAAGTCTGATAGCGTACCATCACTTTGTAATTCGCCATCCTCTTCAACTATGTCAGTCCAACTTTTCTTTCTGCCACCATGCTCTATTTACATGGTNTAGATTCCAAGCGTATCCCCCCAATACAGGCGGTCCCTCATGTGTCACCCGTGTGTGCTTGAGCAAAGTTCCCGATCATTGCTGCAAGCCTCCCCAGATCTGGGCATTCACTTGCCCGATGTGATCCTTTACAGAAGTAGCACCCTCCCTTAGGCACGTACTCACTACCATTTTCCGCCCCTTTGCCGTTTCTCTTGGACCCTAGTCCATTATGGGATTCCCCCTTGCCATTTCCCTTGTTTATCTCAGCTATTACTTTCCCGTTGTCCTTGTCATGATCACCCCCACCCCTCTCAATGTTGACTTCTTTGAACTTGGCAGGCTCTATCTTGAAGTCAATGAGCGACTCGGCTACCACTATGGCCTTATCTATGTTGGCTACTTGATGTCTTCTTAACTTCTGTTTTACCCAATTTTGCAACCCATACATGAAGTAGAAGAGTGAATCTTCCTTGAATAATGACGTGATTTGCAACATTAAGGTAGTGAACTCGCACACATACTCCCGAATTATGGCCATCTATTGGAGCTCCCTTAGATTCCGTCTAGCCTCATACACCACATTCACCAGGTATAATTGCATCTTCGACTCCTTCTTAAACTGCCCCCGCGTCTCAATCTTGCATAGCCCCTTCTCCATGTCAACACACTTTCGACGCCACCATAATCCTCGAGTGACTCTATCTTTGCCTTCATAGCATCGATAGTACTCAAAGCCTCCATGAGTCTGCACTCAAAGGCAGTGATGGTTTGCCTTAGTTCTATCTCGATTTTTGTACGTCCCTCCAAGTTATTCTGAATACTCTCAATCTCTTCAAGAGTGTGCCTCTTAAGAACGCTAAGGGTACCTTCCACCTTCCCTAAGCATTGGCCAAAGATCTCCATGGCATCCATCCCCACGTTCTTCTTCATCACCCACTCTTTACCGAGCGAGACGTCCTTGAGCAGGACCTCCACTTCATACTCACTCGCCTCAGTGGCATATGGTTCTTGGGATGTAAGCCCTTTATTTGACACAACCTCGGGTGGCACCTCCTGGTTCTTGTTGGTGGCATTCCTCTTTTTGTTACGGACACTCTTGCCAGCAGCATGTTGGATGACGTTGGCTTGGGTGTTGGCAGCATTAATTTCTCCATTGTTCCTCATTCCCTTAGTTGCAACCCTTGCTCTGATACCACGCTGTCACATCCTTAGTCGTTAACTAATTACACGTGCGGCACTTGACAGCTCACTCACGATCTTGCACAACTTTCTCACGTTCTTGCTATTCCAAGTCAGCCTTATTACACTGAAGATCGCTAAGAGAATGGTAGAAAGAATGACAAGAGAAATTTTTCAAAGGAAGCTTTTGTATTAGAGAGAACTTGATTGTATTGCTTGGTGAATTACAAATGAATGCCCCATATTTATACTAATCACCTAGGGGCTAGTGTGTAAATAATAATTGTTCCACAAGTCTTTTCATATGTACAAATAAGTATACCCTCTAGAATTGTCTATATGACTGAAACATTCCAAGGCTTTCCAAAAGAGTCTTCCTACCAAGTCCATAAATATCTAGAGCTTTCCTAAGAAAATTCTGCATAGTTCTAAAATATTCCACTTTGAGCTTGTCCCTAACTTATGTAACCCTTCCATATGGTAAAAATATATGCCAAGTGGCACCTACGTGGTATGATGATGTGGCGGGCCATGACACTTATCCCTAGTTTTTCTTACTTTCCTAAAGGGAAAGGTGTTTAAGCCCATGCAGTTCTAACAAAAATAGTGATGTAACCTTTGCTCTCACTTGTCTCAATCCATACATTATCAATGGAAATAAATTTTGCTTCGGATCTAAATGTGTCAAGTCTAATTATTTGTCAAACATCCACGACTTAGGCCTACCTCTGGCAATGAGAGGTCCCACGAATTCTAGAAAAATGCGCTAACCTAAATATGTGAATTAATTGATGAAGAAACTGACTCATGCTTCTTTTTCTTTTCTTTCTTCTTGTTTTTTTTACTTTATTATTACTCCCCAAAGAAAGTTGATTTGCATTGACTCGAACTGGCAGAACCACCGTACAATTTAAGATCAAAGGGAAGATATCTGTTACAGAAAACCCAACTGAATATGCTCTGGTAATAGCCGATAGTCCGGGGTGATCGGGAGAGAAGGACGATACTTGGAATGATGAATATGTGGCCAGGATGGCATAGGAGATGGAGTCTTTGAGGGAGGAAGTACATCATATCAGGTAACTAGCACATCTGGCCATGACAACGCTCCCTCAACCACCTTACTCTCCTTCTTTGGATTCAATCCCCGACCACTTTCCTTCCACATCACGCCAAAACAACAAAACCCCAACTTCCGTCCCCACCACTCAAGTCATACCTCCAGTAACCCCCGCAAACCCACCAACTCCCCCTATCCACACTCCTATGTACCAAAGTACGTTCAAACACCATAAAACCAGCCTATCACCACCAACGAAATTCACACCCCTCCTTGTGACAGAGACACTTTTATCACTCACCCAAATCAAAACATACCCATGGCACATACTGCCGTCCATGAGTGATATGTTCCTCATGTATATGCCATTTATTAACCTACCTTTACAATGCCTGTCACAGTTAGGGTGCCTTATGAGATTGGCTAATACGCTGAGATGGAGATGGAAGCTAGGCGTATGAAAGAGGAGTCAGTATCTGAGCAGCTGCAAATCTTGAGAAAACAAATAAAGAACCTCTAAGTCGCTAGGGGAAGTGAAAGTTTGGACTATGAGGATCTGCGTATCCATCCGGATATGGACATGCCAGCAGGGTATAAGCATCCAAAGTTTGATATCGTCGACGGAATGGGTGATCCCCACGTGCATTTGAGGTCATATTATGACAAGTTATCCGGAGTGGGAAGGAACGAGAAGATAAGAATGAAGTTATTCATAAGAAGCCTGATGGGAGAAGCACTCACCTGGTATACTCGATAAGATCCGCAAAACTGGAGAAACTGGAAAGATATAACGGAGGGCTTCATGAATCGCTTTCGATTCAACATAGAGACTACTCCTAATAGGTTTGCACTGGTGAACCTGCAAAAAAATCCATCTGATTCATTCCAAGAATATGCACGTCGGTGGAGGTCAGAGGCCGCTAGGGCGCAACCTCCACTAGACGACAATGAATTAACCAAGGATTTCATCAGAGTCTAAGAAGGGATATACTTCATAAAAATGATGGGAATGATGGGACAGAAGTTCCCCGAGCTGGTCAAGATGGGAGATTTCCTAGAAGAAAGTATAAAATCTAATAAAGTACAATCTGTGGCAGTATTGCAAGCGGTCAGTAAGGCAACCCGATTAGGGTCAAACAGTAGCGGAAAGAAAAAGAAAGAGGAGGTCTCAACAGTCGTCCCTTACTGTCAACCCAACCCACATCCCGGAAACACTTCCTATTCCACAAACAACCATTCACCACCACCCGCTTACGGTCCAGTCTATAACACCCAACCATATTACCAACCCCAACCCCAATATAACCCTCCTGACACCCACAACAAACCGAACCCACAACGACCATATGCTCCAGTCCAAACCACTACCCACCAAAATCGACCCACTTATGCATCGCACCCTTGTCCCAATTTTGAAAAAAGGGGTCCCGAAAATTATACCTAAATTGCTGAGCCTCTGGACCAATTGTTTGAAAGATTGAGAAGAGAAGGATTGATACATCCAGTAGAATGAAGGGTTCCTGAGTATCCCTCCAAGTATTTTGATGAACCTAAAAGGTACGTGTTCTATTCCAACTTGCCCCAACATAATACTGAAGATTGGTTTAAGATGCAAAATGAGATTAAAACACTAATCAAGAGTGGAGCCATACAGTGCACTCTGGTTCTGACCAATATGAATCACAATTCGCTGCCAAATCACCGAAACCAGGGGTCAACATGATCACATTAGACGAAGAATATGATTTGAAAGGAAAGATTGTCAGAATAGGCAATGGAGAGGCCGCAAGGATCGCACCTCAAAGGTTTCTAATGTTTACAATACAAGTGATACCTACGGTGACAGTTCAAACTTATCAGCAATAACTTGTCGTTGCTACAAGGGACAAAGAGAGTTGGGAATACAAAAATGTTCCATAGACGTACCAGTAGAAGGGGAAGGCCAAGATGACAAACTCTGCCGCAACCCATGTATGCTACGCTCCTGAAGATGCAAATCGAGGGAACTTGGGAAGAGAACAGATCCAAAGAAGGAACATAATATACCTAGAAGCCGCAGAGTCTAGAAGAGAATGTCGACCAAGGAGTACTCCGTGGAGGAGCCGTTGAAGAAAACTCCAGCACATATATCAATCACGAACTTAGTGATGAGCTCCAACAATCATAAGGATGCCTTGTTGAAAGTACTAAGTGGGGTAAGTGTGCCAAGTAACACCACCAGTGAGACGCTAACCGCAACAATTGGGAAAATGGTCAAAGCAAATATGGGCACTTTCAGAAGAGACGAACTTCATGTCGAAGGCGCAAGTCACAACAAAGATTTTCCTATCACTATCAAATGTGGGGACAAAGTGGTGTCCCAAGTGCTGGTCGATAGAGGGTCAGGAGTTAACATTTGTTCGCTCTCTACTCTACGGGAGTTGGGAATCCATTTGAGAGAAGTGAAGGAAAGTCACCTGAGGGTAAGGGCTTTTGATGGTTCGTAGAAGAATGTTATTGGAGAAATTTATTTGGCTTTGCTGATCGGGATGGTCGAATTTGCCAGACTATTTTAAGTAATGGATATTTCTTCTACATACAACTTGCTGCTAGGAAGGCCCTGGATACACATGGCAGGGGTCGTCCCATCTACTCTACAATAGTGCATGAAATTTGAGTGGGGATGTCATGAGATCGTGTTCCATGGTGAATGGGTCCAATCAGCATATTTGGAGCATGTTGTCCCTTTTATTGAAGGGCTAGACAGAGTTGCTTTCCATGCAGTAGAAATCATGCAGACCACCGAAATTGAAGAGGCTGAACAAAACTTGGTAATGCAGTCACCGCACAGATCCAAGATGGCTATGTGGGAGATGATGAAATATGGATACAGACCAGGAGAAGGTTTGGGAGCCAGTTCGGATGGGATCACAGAGCCAATTGAGGCTAATGGGCAGAAAGGAAGGGCCGACATAGGATATCAGCCTCTGGTGGGGAAAGCTCATGCCAGTAACTCCGGGAAAAAGTTTTTTTTGCCAGAGCATGTTTCAAGTATGGGCCAAAGTGTAGTACCAGAAGCTGATATCATCGATGGGATGGGAAAGCTGTTTGTGAATATGATTGAAGAATGTTGTGAAGGAGTTAGTATCAAGACGCCGATCATCAGGGATACTGAACCAGGGGAAGAACTGCGGAATTGGACTGACAGTCGATTTTTGGTTCACCAGGAGTCTTGGTAGCGTGGAACTATAAATGTTTTCTTTTGAAAGCGCACGGTCAATTGAGGCCTGCACTATAGCTGTACCTTTTTTGTCATTTGCCTTTTTTTGAATGCTTAGACGTTCTTCTTTTGTTGAAATGAAAAAAGAATCGTTTTTCTTTAAAATATTGCAATTTTATTTATCGCTTCATTTATACTTAGTTTTTCTATTCGATAATCAAAATACTAAAAACTAGCGTTCCGCAATGGTGACATGTAATGAAACCGTCAAGCAAAATGACCCAGATTACGAGGAGTATGACGAGAGTATGATGCCAGACAATCTCCCCCAGGAGATCGAACAGCTTGAGAGTCAAACAAATCTCGACCTCGAAGAAACAAAAGTGGTAAACCTCGGAAGTGAAGAAGACGTGAAAGAAATCAGAATCAGTATTCGTCTAGAAGCTGAGCCAAAGGAAAAACAGGTTCAACTCCTCCAATAATACATCGATGTGTTCGCGTGGTCATATGATGACATGCCAGGATTAAGTACTGATATTGTCTTGCATGGACTACCCACCGATCCTACCAGACTGCCGGTCAAGCAGAAACCGAGAAATTTCAAGCCCGATTTGAGTCTGAGGATAAAAGAGGAAGTGATCAAGCAGATAGAGGCAAATTTGGTAAGGGTCACCAATTATCCCTGCTGGTTGGCGAATATCGTCCAAGTACCCAAGAAATACGGGAAGGTCAGGATATGTGTGGATTACTGAGATCTCAATAAAGCTAGTCCAAAGGACGACTTCCCTTTACCAAATATCCACATCCTCATTGACAACTGCCCGAAGCATGAACTGCAGTCGTTTGTGGATTGTTTCGCCGGATACCACCAGATCTTGATGCACAAAGAAGACGCAGAAAAAACTGCCTTCACTACACCTTGGGGAGTTTACTGCTATAAAGTCATGCCGTTCGGTCTTAAGAACACTGGTGGCACCAACATAAGGGCCATAACGACCCTTTTGCATGACATGATTCATAAGGAGATTGAAGTATATGTGAATGACATCATCATCAAGTTTCGGAAGAGTTCAGAGCACTTAGACGATTTGAGGAATTTTTTCGAGCGCCTATGGAGGTATAATTTGAAATTGAATCCGGCAAAGTGCACATTTGGAGTCCCTACTGGAAAATTGTTAGGCTTCATCGTAAACAGAAAAGGGATAGAACTGGACCCATCAAAAATCAAGGCCATTCAGGAATTGCCACCACCCACGAGTAAAAAAGATGTGATGAGATTCTTGGGTAGATTAAATTACATCAGTCGTTTCACCGCCCAGTCTGCGGTAATGTGTGCACCCATTTTCAAGTTGCTAAAAAATGATAGTGCCACAATATGGACAGAAAACTGCCAAAAAGCCTTCGACAGAATTAAGGAATAATTTTCAAATCCACGAGTGTTGGTTCTCCTTGAGCCCGGGAAACCATTGTTACTATATCTGTCAATCTTGGATAATGCCTTTGGTTATGTGCTGGGAAAACATGCCAAAACTGGGAGAATAAGGCAGGACATCTACTACTTAAGTTAGATGTTCACGCCATGCGAGGCCAAATACACTTTGATAGAATGCACTTGTTATGCTCTGACTTGTATCGTCAAGAAACTAAGGCATTAGATGTTTGCATACACTATGCATCTAATATCTCGACTCGACCTGCTCAAGTACATCTTCCAGAAGCCGATGCCTACCGAAAAGCTCGCTAAATGGAAAATTCTCCTCATCGAATTTTACATTGTGTATGTAACTCAGAAGGCTATCAAGGGGAAAGCCTTAGCCGACCCCCTCACAGAAAATCTAATGGATGGGGAGTACGAGCCACTTACTATGTAGTTTCCTGACGAAAACGTATTATTTGCTGACAACAATCTAATGGACGGGGAGTACGAGCCACTTACCCCGGATGGAGAATGTTCCTTGATGGAGCAACAAGCTTCAAAGGAGTCGGAATTGGGGCGGTCCTACTTTCGGAATCTGGACAACACTATCCAGCATCGGCAAAGATAATATTCCCCTGTACCAATAATATGGTTGAATACGAGGCGTGCATCTTTGGGATCAGAATGGCAGTCAACATGAATGTCAAAGAACTTTTGGTCATAGGGGATTCCGATCTATTGATAAGTCCAAGGGGAATGGTCCACCAAAAATGTCAAAATCCTTCCATACATGCACAACGTGAAAGATTTATGAAAGAAGTTCACGAAAATTTGAGTTCAAGCACGTCCCCAGGATTTAGAACGAGTTCGTCGATGCCCTTGCAACTCTAACATCCATGATTTAGCATTCAAACAAGAACTACGTCGACCCTATAGAGGTAGAGATCAGTGATCAACATGCCTACTGCTTCCATGTAGATGAAGAGACAGGTGGTAAACCATGGTATCACGACATCAACATATTTCTTGCAACCAGAGAGTATCTGGAAAATCCTACTAATAGACAAAGTGAGCCCTCGGGAGGTTGGCAAATCACTTATTTCTCAACGGGGAAGTCCTGTATAGGAGGACCCCAGACTTGGGTTTGTTGAGATATGTAGATGTCGCCGAGGCAACCAGGTTATTGAAAGAAATACATGCAAGAACATATGGACCTCACATGAACGAGTTCACATTGGCCTAGAAGATCTTGAGAGATGGATACTTTTGGATGACAATGGAAAGTGACAGTATCCGCTACGTATAGAAGTGTCACAAATGCTAGATTCACGAGGATTTCATCCAGGTTTTACTAAATGAGTTGAATGTGATGGGTTCACCCTGGCCGTTCGCCGCTTGGGGCATGGACGTGATCGGACACATAGAGCCCCCCGCATCAAATAGGCGTCACTTCATCTTGGTAGCTATCGACTACTTCATTAATAGGTCGAAGCATCTACCTACAAGGATGTCACAAAGAAGGTAGTGGCAGATTTCATCTAAAACAACATCGTCTACAGATTTGGGATACCTAAGTAAATCATCACTGATAATGCCGCTAACCTTTATAGCGAACTCCTGAGAGAAATTTGCGAGAAGTTTAGAATCGTTCACCGCAACTCCATAACCTACAAACCACAAATGAATAGGGCAATGCAGGCAACCAACAAGAACATCAAGTGGATTCTTCGAAAGATAGTGGACAACCACAAACAATGGCAAGAGAAACTATATTTTGCCTTACTGGGTTATCGAATTACCATGAGAACATCCACTAGGGCAACATCGTACATATTAGTATACGACACTGAAGCTGTGATACTCACAGAGGTCGAGATACCTTTCTTAAGGGTCATTCAAGAGGCCCAGTTAGATGATGTAGAGTGGATACAGGTCAGACAAGAGCAACGCATACTCATCGACGAGAAGAGAACGGATGCCCAGTGCATTTAACAAGAGGGTGAAGCCTCGCCAGTTCACATCGGGGCAGTTGGTCATGAAGCAAAATCTTTCCCCACCAAGAGGAAGCCGAAGGCAAGTCTGCACCAAAATGTCAAGGTCTTTATGTGGTTCACCAAGTATTGTCGGGTGGAGCTCTAATCTTGGCAGAAATAGATGGAATAATCAACACAAAGACCATCAACTCAGATGCAATCAAGAGATACTATGCTTGAAGACAAATAGAGTTAGGTTTTTGTTGTAATAGAACTACGTTCAACCTGACTTCGCACGGAGGGATACGCAGGCAACCCACGTAGCGTTCAATTTCTCTCCCTCTTTTCTTTTATAATAGAAAAACCAAATATCACTTTTGTATGTTACTCTGGAACTACTCCAACTTGATTTCCTCAGGAAGTAATACATAGGCAATCCTCATCGGATTCAGTTGTCTTTTGTAATTGAGCTACGTTCTGGCCTGATTCCATTTGGATACGTAGGCACTCTAAGTTAGACTCGGCCATTTCATTTCATTTCATTTTTAATCCCACCATTTTTCATCTATTGTAATTGAACTACATCTTGACCCGATTCTATTTAGATACGTAGGCTGCCCGAGTCAAGCTCAGTCATCTTTATCATATTTTATTATCATCCACGAACTACGTTCGGACCTAATTCCATTTTGGATATGTAGGCAACCTAAATGGGATTGTTCATAACCTTAGGAAAAAAGTCTTTGTAATGAATTAGTTCAAATTAGGATGCAATCGCAATGGCAAGCAGTCGTGTCGTCAAGCACCGCGAATGATCAACATCAATGGGACAGAGTTTGCAAGAGAAAATACTCATGTGTGGAGAACTTTTCGTAGCATATCATAATTCAGAACAATGACACTTGTCTTAAAACAAATCTTTTTCGAAATTGTTTTTTTCTAAAAATATAGTAATTTGTTCCACCTATCGAACTTCGTGGCATAGCCGTATCAAAGGTCGGGGAAAACCAACACTGTGGTCGACACAAATCAACTTACCCGCTCCCCACTAAGAATTTTTCTTTGAGTGCAGAGTCAACAGGAAGCAAGGAAATATTGGGACCACACTAGGGAAAATGATACATTTTCCACTTTTTCAGGATTATTTCCCTTTACTCCATTACTTGAATTTTTCTGGTATAACTAAAGCTAGTCTTTGACTCCTTTGTAGGTATCTCTGAGTCAGACCGCTGATGTGCAAAAGGTATACTGTACATAGCAAATCGCCTGCTCAACCAACTGGATCACCTTGTACTAAACAAACCGGTGGCTTCACCCATTGAAGTCTTGTATATAGCAAACCGCCTGCTCAACCAATCATAGCACCATGTAAAACATGAGCCGCCGACTTCACCAATTGAAGTCCTGTATATAGCAAACCATCAACTCAATCGATCAGAGCGCCCAATACAGATCAAGCGTTGGCTTCGGCAATCGAAGCCTTGTATATAGCAAACTATTCATTCCTACTACGAAACAATCCGCATCGCTACTCCGTCCCAACGGAGGTCAGAATATACAGTCGCAAACCTCGTCACCGCCGTTCTGCCAATCGATGGCCGCAACTTAGCTTCACAGTCAAGAGTATCTCTTGGGCATGCTTTTCTTTCCTTTACTATTACCTGGAATGTTTTCACGTTTTTGCTCATGCAGCTTCAGGCATGATTACGGTTTAAGTCAATCACTCCCAAGTGGAGATTAGTTTAAATTTTAGTGAAAAGCTCTCCCAACAAGCAGAGACGCACTCTACAAACCAAGCTCTCCTAATAAGCGGAGACATGTTCTCAATGCAAAGCTCTCCCAACAAGTGGAGGCACACTCTACAAGTCAAGCTCTCCCAACAAGCGGAGACACTTTTCAATACTTCGACAACTGCGGAACAGTACACAGCCCGACTAACAAATCAAGTCAAGTTCAAGTATCACATCATTCCGATCCTGAATAACGGCTCACCGGTAGCCATGCATCATCATTCTTGTACCATTTACATCACATCATAATATATTCTACATTACAATATATGGGTATGTGTGTATTTCATTTTAACAGGAACAAATATCACAATGTGGAACTCTTTCTAAGCATCAAACCAAACTACAACGCTATGAGGGAGAAGAAACTCATTAGGGAGCCAAAGATCCAAGTTCAGGCACAAAAAGACCAGTGGAACTCCAAATCTTCAAATCCTTCAAATCAAGCCAAAAACTTCAAGCTATCATAAGTGCCTAATCCTCCGTCTTGCCATATTGGCATAATACGATACTGGGGCAGTTCCTGCGAGTATCGCTTCCTCAAAATCCTCACTTCAAAACTACATGAGGTCTGATCCTCGTTAAGCCCGAGGTATGTAAGTAATGCAAAGCTAGAATTCGGCCATAACTTCCCCAAAATCTTCCTTAACTCTCCCTAAATCATTCAATCCATAATATTCCTTAAATCCACATTCTGCTCCTGCAATGCATGCCTAAGGTCGGGACAAAATTGGCTTTGGTTCAATTGTTTTGCCCGAAAACTATTTTATCGTCTGCGGTTAAAGAGGGGTAGCTGTTGGCGGCCAATTTTGACCCTCCCTTTTTAAAATTAATTTATTCATATTTAAATATTTGCAATGAATGTTTTGAAAGTATTTTCCATCAATAAATACCTATTTTTGATAAAACATTAATTAAATATTAGTTTAAAAATTAATCACTCGGTATTAGCGTTGTGTAATTACAAATATACTTAATATTTTCCAAAATACATCATATATGATTTATAATTAATTTAATGAATCACTCCTTAATTTCTAGAGTAAATAGACTACTATGACAATAATTCGAAATTAGTGTAGTAAATAGGAAAATAAGATATTGTATTATTTAATTAACTAATTACAGTAATTATTACTATATTTGATAGTTTTAATTTTATTTATTGAAATTATTTAAGTTTATTTAAATTAATATTAAAGGGGCTTAAGACTAAAATGGTTATAATTGAAAATACCCAATCAAATACAAATTGTCTATTTGTCAAATTAATTTCCAGCCCAAATATCAGGCCCAAAACAATATCTGATCCAGTCTAAGCACCCCTCTCTTTCCATCTTGGCGATCCGCGTCCCTCTCCCTAAACTAATCAGCGTTTGTCATGTCACCGGTCTCCCACACTAACAAAACAAACACAGCTGATCTGAGCCGTTTATTTCTTAAATCGGCGACCCATAACTTTACTCTATTTTCCACTTTAATTTTCAAAACACTCGGGGGTTTTAATCTTGATCGTTGGATCACAAATATCCAATAACCACCGAATTTTCCACAAAAATCAGTTTGATCCCTAAATATCAAGCTTAACCTTAGAGACGGCCCCCAAACCCCTTAACACTAATTCATTTCCAACCCTCTCAGCCGCCTCCCTTTCCTCTTTCCCTCTCATTTTTCTCAATCTCTCATGAGTGTAAATCAATAGACCTTGCACAAATTTATGCAAGGTCATGAAACCTCTCACCAAACCGTCCTCTCCTGCTTCACTATCGGAGAATCCCGGTGATCTTTCCCCTTTTGTCTTTTTCAAATCTGAATCACCAGAATCCTGACCTTAGCCTCGAGACACTGCCTCGTCTTCAAACTTTCAAATCCAAACTCATAATCATCCTCTTTTTCCCTAGGATATGAAGCTTGCAATGTACTTTCCATTTCCATCATAAAATTCCAAATCCACAATCTGAAACCCTAGAGCAAAAGGACGAAACTTCAATTCGTCTGATTTCTCCATTCATACTTTCAAATCGAAGCATGCATGGTTGTATCTTCATCTTCATCATCATTATTCATCTTCCAGTGGTCAAAAGTAGTGACCTATGGACATTAGAATCTGACCACTGGTCATATACTTCAACAGTCGACCCTCTCCCATCTCAAGTAAAATCCCTCACCAGTTTCACCTCTATCTGTCTGATTTTCACTCACTTCTGCTTGCATCATCTAGTAGTCGTCATCTTCCACTATTGAATTTGAATTGTGCTGAAACCCTAAGCCATTAATGTCACTATAAATAGGGGCGTTAATGCTCTCACCAACCATACCTAACATCTTCAGCCTACAGAGTAAAACACCCAATAGATACAAAAAACTATCCCGAAATTACTTAGAAGGATCTCAATTTCAGTTTTGAGTAGTAAAATAAGCTATGGTTCTAATACAGTGGTCGGGGTGAGTTCTTGATTCTATATGGCTAAACAAGAGTCTTTTGTTTTGGTTTTCTTCTCAAGAGGAGGTCAGTACACCTCCATCCTCTCTCTCTTAATTACTTCATATAAAAAATCATGAACGTGCTATTATTTTCCTGATTAACTGCTTAGTTCATAATGTTTATTCAATCTATAATTATTTATTTTTGGTTCATCATGACTTGTCGATGATCTATAATAAGTTGTTGTATTTATCTAGTGTTAATTAAGTAGTTGTGTTACTTTAATGACCTCAATTCTACATTAAACAACCTATGTGTTTAATTTGCTTAACCTACCTTGATGATTTCTCACATCTACCTAGACTTCAGACTTTACTCTAATGTTCTGTTGTAATCTTCATGCTCATCATGCTGTATTCTGCTAAGTTATAATCTTCATACTCATCATGCTGTATTCTTTCGAGTTCTGCTATTCTAATGCTTAAGGTGCTATTGTAGTCTTCATGCTTATCATGCCCTGCTCTCTTGAGTGTTGTCATTCTACACTTTGCTAAGGCTTGTGAAACCTGAGTATTTTATTCCTTGAGTATCCTTTGAATCCTAACTATGAATTCTTTACATCCATGTCTAAGTGTTAATTGAAAAATAGTCCTACTAGGATGAACTTCTGTGCACATCAGTGATAATTGTTATGATCAGTCTATCTCTTATGAGTTAGGGAGTAGTTGTATCTGTTGTGGTTGAATGCCAACTTTTTTTTTTTGTAATTTGAGTACAACTCCACCATGTCTAGTATTCAACCTATGTCTGTCCAGCTAATTTAAATCTGTTCAAGTATGATGTTTTCCCTATTCTTAACCCCTAATGATACTGAAACCATGCTTTTGCAATGTTTGGGACTCATCTTCTCTTATGAGGTCATAATCTTGATTGAAATCTTTGTTTGTGTGGGAGTTTGGTATGAACATTTTTTTATTCCTCATGACTTCATATTTTGAACATTGTTTTGAAACTATAATCAATCCTTCCTTTCCCCGGTCATTCTGGATTGAATCTGGTATAGGAGAACCCTTTAGTTATTACTTGTTGAGTACAATAACTTGCCTATATCATTGTCTGAATCTTTACTGAGAATTCCAAAGGATTCAAGTTGTGTTATCCATTTAGGTGTATGCTCATGATAATATCTAGTGTTGAACTAACCTGTGATCAATCCATTAGGACAATAGCATTTGTTGTTACAGCTCTAAACTATATGCCTTATCTGTCTATGAGTCATATGACTCCAGTTATTTGGTTCTTTAGCAACAGTAGTACAAGTGTTCCTGCCTCCATATGTGCTTAGAACTTGACTTTTAAACCTGTTCAACAGTAGTACTAGGTTAGGCTGCTCTCTCCGACACAAGCATTGCCCTGGATCCTGAGACCCTTGGGAACTTTGAAGTGTCAGGAGATTCCAATGGGGCATCGACCTTGAGTAAAATTATCTCCTTAG
This sequence comes from Nicotiana otophora, assembly GCA_000715115.1. NCBI lineage: Eukaryota > Viridiplantae > Streptophyta > Magnoliopsida > Solanales > Solanaceae > Nicotiana > Nicotiana otophora. The sequence goes on along the minus strand of AWOL01S0252293.1, from coordinate 11,686 downwards.
CCTTTAATTTAACGACTTATTACTCTCTTTGGATTTGGTGTTTAATGACAACGAAAGGTATTCAATGTGGATTGTTTACTATGCATAACCTCCACACTAGTATGACTTTCCGTAGTATTTGAATACTGCCAGTGATCCTTACTTTTATTATGTGCTTATAAATTTCATATGGATATGTATATAGTACTGTTATTCTAATGACTTCTCTTTTTTGGAACATGTACAATGATTTCGGCCTGCTGAGTTATTTAAGAACTCAGGCCCAAGTCCAGCCTTGCTATGTCTCAGAAGGTTTAGAGTTAGCTGTCGCTTATGTTGCTCGTCCCTGTTATTGTTGGGCCTGCTTCTTCGAGGCCCAAACCTACTAGAGTCACTTCTTTCCCTTCGCTTCTTTATTTACTGTTTTCGTTATCATCCAGTTGCACTATGTCGTTATTCTTTGCTATGCTTCCTGTTGTTTTATCTCACATGTATATGACAACTGTATATTGGATTGAATGCTTTATTTTATCCTTTAACTCCCATAAAATAATTTAGACAAGCCATAAATAATCTAGGATTAAAAGAGGCATTAGTTAGCAATTAATTCTATAACCACTAATCGCGAGCTTGTTATCAATTCATTATGCCTTACTGACCTTTTCCTTAAATATTTTTGAAGCCCAAAGGCTTAACGAAGGTCTCTTTCAAAAATAAAAACCACAACTGAATGGTGAGGTTAAATCTTCTAAAAAGGGAATCAACTATTTCCAAAAGATTAAGGTACTGCTGCCCTAAAACAAAGGCTTTCAAGCAATTTTCTACTTCAAAACCAAGGTATATCTTAGGATCATTTTCATAACACTTTCATCACATTAGAATAATATGAATTTCCATGATTTAGGAAACGAAGTGCTTTAACTTAGCTCCCATTTTACACATTTTATACAAACATTCCATCTCCCAAAGTTCTTTTCAAGTTTATATATACTAACACTAATTCCATGAAGGCTTTTTCTTTAAATCCACCCTCTTTAAACCATACTCTCCCCTTATAGGTATTATGTCCTAATATATAGTAATCCACACTCTTTTGAACATTAGTTAAAGCTTAGTACAAATAATTACTCCCAAATCTAGTCCAAGTCCTATGAAGCTACCTCAAGTAGATTTTAAGGGGTGCCTAACACCTTTCCCTTAGAAAAAGAATAACCCTTACCCGTAATCTCACTAATTAGCAGACTAATAAAGAATAATGACTTTAGTGAATAAATAGGTACCCTAGTATACCTTTAAATATTAGGTGGCGACTCTCTTTCATTAACAAGAGAGAAACCACAAGTGAAATCTTGTTTTGACTAGTGCAAAATAGGGTGAAACAATATATATATATATATATATATATATATATATATATCCACTTCCAACCAAGAGGTTGTGAGTTCGAGTCACCCCAAGAGCAAGGTGGGGAGTTCTTGGAGGGAGGGAGCCAAGGGTCTATCGGAAACAGCCTCTCTACCCTAGGGTAGGGGTAAGGTCTGCGTACACACTACCCTCCCGAGACCCTAGTAGTGGGATTATACTGGGTTGTTGTTGTTGTTGTACTTTTCTGCATCTGCCTATGTTTAGTATTTTGGATAAATTACTTGTGTCTCGGACTTAATACATCATCAATGTCTTAGCATAAATTTTTGGCGTTACTCGAATTGTTCAACCTCGGAGGCCCGAACAAAGTCCGGGTCAAGCGACAACTCTGAGATTCTTTGACTTCGAAGAATCTAAAAAAATTGAAATGAAGTCTTAATTAAAACGTTCTAATCATTTATCTATACATAATTAACCTTTGTGAAAGGTGGCCCTTTCGTTGGCCGTGATATGATTCCGATCGACTTGATCATATCGGACACAATCTTTATACACTTAAAACGTGTAAGGACCTTGCTTTTTATATTTACGAACCCAGATGTCTCCGAGTTGTTTATGAATTGGTATTGAAGCTATAATGGCTTTGTTCCTTAGGTTGGACATGGCCTTTCGTATTTAGGCCCTCCCTTGTCGGCTCGGTGTCCTCGGGATTTAGTATCCCGATTTACCCGATCTTAACATCGGACAACAATCCCTGGTTTGGGGATACACATAGGCTTAGGGGCCTTTAGATGATTGGGCACGGTCTCGAGGACTCTTACCACCCTTGATTTTGTGCCTCCGGTTAATGTTGGCCCGAAGGCTTAAAAAGTTTTGAACCAAATATTTATTCAAAGTGACATAAATGTGACATTTCCCATGTAAGCGTAAACCGATGAAGTATAGAAGGTAAATTTTCTCACTTTATTACTTCAAATATAATGTAGATAATCAATTGAAAAATTATCTGCCATGGCGAGAATGAACTATCCAGACTTTATTTGTTCATTTGACCCTTACAATGAATCCTATTATTCAAGCCATGGCTTTTGACGTCGAGTAAAATTGTCTACGAAGTTTCTGGATTCAGATCTTTGGTTCTTGACTCAGGTGTGATAGTTTCCTAGTACTCGAGGCCGAAGTTTGAGGGCTTAAGTACTATTGATTCGATATGGGTAGTCGTAGTCCCCGATCCTAGACCGATATTCAAACTAGAGTAGCACGCTTGTTGTTGCCTCGTTAAAAACCTTACTGTTAAACCCACTTAGGGAAAAATCAGTCGAAGGAAAAAAGAGTGCAACACGTGCTTTGAGGCCTAATTCTTGAACTTGAGTTCGATTGAGTACCTGCACGACTTCGTTCAAAGGATAAATACTTTAGAGAAACTTAAGTATTCATACCTCAACAGTAGTACTGCTTTAAGTGTGCTACATCCTAGTTGTTTGGAAGTTGGACACTATTTCCAGACTCAATCCGGTACAAGCTTTTCCTAGTTATACCGATGACTCTGTACGATCCTTCCCAGTTCGGGCCTAGTTTCCCGTCATTTGTGTTTTTGGTGTGTAGTGTGACTTTCCACAAAACTAAGTCCCCGACATAGAAATATCGAAGGTTTTACCTTTGCCTGTAATATATCCCCATTCGCTGCTTTTGAGCTGTTATCCCGACCATGGTGGCTTCTCGCTTTTCGTCTGCTAAATTTAGGCTCGTGGCCATGGCCTCGTTGTTTGATGTTTCCGTAGCATATTGAAACCTTAATCTCGGCTCTCCCACTTCTACTGGAATCAAAGCCTTTGTGCTGTAGACTAGAGAAAATAGTGTCTCGTCCGTACTCGACCTCGAAGTTGTTCGATACGCCCATAAGACCTTGAGCAGAATTTCCTTCCACCTTTGTTTTGAGTCGATCAACCTTTTCTTCAAGTTTTGCAGTATGGTTTTATTAGTTGACTCGATTTTATTAGTCAACTCCACTTGACCGTTCACGCTCAGATGATAAGGGGTTGATAAAACCTTTTTGATTTTGTGGTCTTCAAAGAATATATTGACCTTGCTGCCAATGAATTGTCTCCCGTTGTCACACGTAATTTTGGTTGGTATCCCGAACTGATATATTATATGATCTCATATGAAGTCTATGACCTCCTTCTCTCCAAATTTCTCAAATGCCCGAGCTTCAACCCACTTGGAGAAGTAATCGGTCATGAGCAAGATATATTGAGCCTTACCGGGAGCCCACGGTAATGGACATACGATATCCATTCCCCACTTCATGAACGTCCAAGGGGAAAGAACCGGGTGAAGCAGCTCTCCCAGTTGGTAGATCATCGGGGCATGCCTTTGACATTTGTTGAATTTTTTAACAAAGTCCTTCACATCCATTTCCATTTCGTTCCAGTAATACCCAACCCTGATCAATTTTCGAACCAATGATTCCGCTCCGGAATAGTTTCCGCAAGTCCCCTCGTAGACCTCCCTTATCATATAATTGGTTTCCCCGGGCCCCAAACATCTTTCTAGTGGTCTGAAGAATGACCTTTGGTATAGTTGGCCGTTAATCAAGCAAAACCTGGCAACTTTGGCTTGAAGGGGCCTTGATTCTTTGGGATCCAATGGTAATTTCCTCTTCTGAAGGTATTTCACGTACTTGTTTTGCCAGTTCCAAGTCAAACTCGTTGAGTTTAGATCGGTATGATCGAACTCTATCATTGAGCTCATCAGTTGCACTACCTTTCCAGAGTTGAATTCATCAGAGTCAGCCAACGATCCTAAATTAGCCAACGCATCGGCCTTGCTGTTCTGTTCTAGAGGCACGTGTTGTAACGTCCATTCTTTGAACCGATGTAACACTACTTGTAATTTATCTAAGTAACTTCGCATCCGATTTTCTTTGCCAAACTTATTATGAAAGAAGTTTGCTCTTGGTCACCTGGGTCGATTCGTATTTTGTTGTACCCGGAATAGGCATCGAGAAAGCTCATCATTTTGTGCCCTGACGTTGTATCGATCAGTCGGTCGATGTTAGGCAGAGGAAACGAGTCCTTTGGGCATCACTTATTTAAATCCTTGTAATCTACACACATTCTAAGTTTGTTTCCGTTTTTAGGTACGACAACTACGTTAGCTAGCCAATCCGCGTATCGCACTTCCCAAATGGAACCTTTTTTAAGAGTAAAGATACCTCATCTTTGATGAATCCGTGATTGACTTCGGACTGTGGCCTCCTCTTCTGTTTAATTAGATGGAAATTCAGTACCAAACTCAATTCGTGAGTTGTTATCTCCGATGGGATTTGTGTTATATCTAAGTGCGACCAGGCAGAACAATCGGCATTAACTTTTAGAAAATCAATAAGTGTTTTCCTGATCTCGGGGGTTTACCCCATGCCTAGGTATACCATTCTATCCGGCAGGTGCTCGAACAATATGACCTGTTCCAGTTCCTTGATTGTTGACTTGGTGGCATCAGTGTCATCAGGTGCTACAAAAGATCTTGGGACCACAAAATCATCTTCTTTATCTGTTGCGTTCCTCCTATTTTTCTAATCTGGTCGAGACCGAGGCCTGTGATTGCAATTTGGTTCCTTTATCTTCGATCAGTCCCTTACCTTTTGATGTCGTGATCATGGGTACTGGGATTACTTCTTCAGTAGGGAACATCTCCTTTGCAGCCGGTTGTTTCTCGTAGACTGTTTTGACTCTACTTGGGGTTGAAAATTTATATGCAAGGTCGACGATATCGCCCTCATCTTGTGAACCCACGGTCTTCCAAACAAGGCGTTGTACCTCATATCTCCCTCTATTACATATAACTTCATTTGCTGAGTGGTTCCGACTGTGTTGTACTGTTGGATGATTTCACCATTGGTTGTCTCTCATGCAATATTGAACCCATTCAGTACTCGAACCACTGGTACGATCTGATCCAACAACCCTAGTTGTTCCATAACTCTCCATCGGATGATGTTGGTCGAGTTGCCCGGATCAATTTACACATGCATAACTTGAGATTTTTTAATAAGTATAGATATTGCCAGTGCATCTTTGTGAGGTTGAATGACGCCCTCAACGTCCTCGTCACTAAACGAGACAGATTCTTCCGGAATGCAATCTCGAGTTTGTTTTTCTCTTGTAATAGAAACTTTGGTGAATTTTATCATTGGTCCTTGTGGAACGTCTAATCCTCCTATAACCATGTTAGTCACATGTTGATGTTCTTCCTGCTCGATCTGCTTGTTGGCGTCCCTATTTTTGAAATTTCTGAAGATACCCATTGTTGAATAGACAAGACACTTCTTCCCTTAAATGTCGACAATCCTCGATTCTGTGCCCATGAGTATCGTGATACTTGCATATCAAATTATGATCTCTCTATGCAGGATCAGACTGCAGTGGCCTCAGCCTATTAGTCTCCTTGATACGACTGATGGCTGACACTATACTCGGTCCATCCACATTAAAGTTATATTTCGATAGCCTCAGGGCAACTCTACCCCTGGGTGAATGTCAAAATCATTCCTATTCACCAACCCTCGATTTCTTGGACCCTGATAATTTCTTCTATCATTCCTGGTCGGATGGAGACTGGGTCCGTTTTCCCTTCTATTTGAGTTGTAAGGCAAATATCGGTCTCGGGGTTGCCTCGACTCCTGATCCACTTTTCGCTTAAACTTGTCGTTTTCTCTATTGGGATAAAGCGACCCCGAGGGATCCTCCATTTGGTCGTCCTCGAATCTGATCTTTGACTGGTACCTATTGTGGACATAGGCCCAGGTAACCGCTGGGTACTCTACTAAATTTTGCTTTAGTTTCTGAGATGCAGTTGAACTTCGGGGGTTGAACCCCTGAGTAACTGCTTGAACGGACTAATCATTTACAACCGGGGGTAGGTCCATTCGTTCCATCTAGAATCTTGACACGAATTTTCTAAGCATCTCGTTGTTCGTTTGCTTGACTTTGAACAGATCCGACTTCCTTGTCTCAACTTTAATAGTGCCGGCGTGGGCTTTAACAATGGCAGCTGCAAGTATAGCAAACAAATCAATATAATTTAGAGGTAAGTCGTGATACCATATCATCGGTCCCTTGGACAAGATTTTCCGGAATTTCTTTAGCAATACCGACTCGATCTAGTCATCCTCGAGGTTGTTGCCTTTTATTGCACATGTGTAGGAGGTCACATGCTCATTTGGATTTGCGGTCCCGTTGTATTTGGGAATATCATACATTCAGAATTTTTTTGCAATTGGCTTTGGTGCCGAGGTCCGAAGGGAAAGGCTTCTGAATGAATTTCTTGGAGTTCAGTCCCGTCAATATCGGAGGTGCTCCCGGGATCTGATTGACCCTCGAGTTATATGTTTTTACTTTTTTGTCGTTCGCCTCTATCTTCATTTTTATCACCTCGGAAGGTTTCTTGGGTCCGAACCCACCGGGTTCTGTGACGATCCGTTCTTCCCTTCGAGTGTCTTCCCCAACCCGTTCGGGTTCAGCCACATTGTGTGTGTGATTTTGACTCTGCAATTGTGCTATGGAAATTTGATGAGCTTGCAACATCTCGAATATCAAACGCAAGCTAACTCCATCACCTCCCCCTTAGAGTGCCTCGCGAGCCGATGGTCGAAGTGCCCCGTGAATGCTGTTATCGAGATTAGTTGGTAAGTTGATGTTGATATGAACCTATGAATTGGCATCGACTGGGTCAGCGATCGAAACGTCGTTGGGGTCGACAGGGTATGCTGTTGCTTGGCACTATGTTGTTATTTTCACCATGGTGACCTGATTCGACGTCAACACATAAGTGAGCAGATTGTGAGTTTGACATATTAAATAATCCTGAAACCAAATTTTAAAGAACAAGTGTAAAATAGAATGTATTATACAGATTCGTATTAAATCACCACTATTATCCTTAGCTCCACGGTAGGCGTCAAACTATTTACCCTTAAAATGCATAACAATTAAATTTGTACGCAGTTTAAATGATACACAGATTAATTTAACATGAATGATCAAAAGGTAGCAAATAACTGAATTGAAAAGAAATAAAACAATCAAACCAAATGTGATGATATAATTAAGCCAGGCGTTAGACCCAACTGTGAGAAATCGGTTTCAGTCGAGCCCTTGGAATAGGGCTCGGTTGCAACTAAATGGATGAACAACTGAAGAACACTTGAACAATTCCTAAAAGCCAAAAACAAACTTTATTACTTTGATATGCGTGCCAACAGTTGATCAAAAAATAAAAAAGCCTCCCCTCCCTTATATAGTAGGGGAATTTTAACCCTAATACAAGTCTAAATAAGGTAAAAAATCATTTTCTTCCTTTTCTCTTGTAAAAACACGATCTACAGTCAATACCGAGCGTGATCCATGCCGTAATATCTGGCTGATGATGGATATTTCGACTATCCGTTCGTCTTCTTTAACCATTTCTTCCTTTACCCTTGTTTTTTCGTATTGCTTGAGATGGAACCTCTTCAGGTTCGGCCATGCTCGATGACATGTCATCCGTCCGCTCTTGGTTCCGATCTGCGGGTACTCCCGGCCTTACTGGAGCGAGTGATGTGTAACGTTGTTCCTCCCTTCTCAATGAAAAATCGGGAGGAATGTTTATCCCTGATTTTATCCGTACACACTTAATTTAAAACGGAATATACAAAATATTTGAAACGTTTACAGCAACTTGAATGATGTTATGAATACAGAAAAGTACAATTACCGTTGTGTATTTTTCTTCTTCCTAGGAGAAACGAAAGATTTGGACTTTTGACTTTGAATAAAATTCGAGATTGAAAACTAATGTTAGATTGTTGAAGAATATGGTTTTGCTTCAAGTATAATAAGTTCCCATAGTACTTCAAGAAGAGTTAAAAGCATATTTTTAGGAAAGTCTGAGATTTATGTAAATAATATTCCTGGCTTGGAACTCAATTAAGACTGCTTGTTAACAATGGGAAGAGATGGAGCTGTAGACTTTGTCCCCCCCAAAAGTCTACAAAATTAATGGAACCTTTCTCATACTTGACCTTGAAAATGTTTTGAATTCTAAAGTTACAATAATAATCTTTTGAACATATGTTAGAACCACTTCCCTCTTGACGAAAAGATTAGGTTCTTGTTTTATTGTCATCTTAAAATACAAGTTTGTTAAGTTTTATGGTATCTGCTAAAGTTGTTAACGATAAAATTTAAAATCTTGGCAATTTCTAAAATGTTTGTGCATATATGGAGCATTGCATAAAGAAAGGCTTCTAGAAGACTATAAATTGGACCACAACCCTTTTAGCAAAAGGCAACTTTATTTATTTCCGTTACCTATTTGGATTTTATTATACATGTGCCGTAATGCTAACTCCAGGGATATTTGTACGTCATGCCTCTTTACAATTTTAAATTTAAAAAAATGACTTTTTTAGATTTCTTATGTGTAAGAGACAGATCTCTTACGTGTAAAAGTAAATCTCTCATGTATAAAAAAAAAGATATAGTCATAAAACTAAAAATAAATTTGTAAAGAGCCAAAAAACCAATTGACCGGCAACTCCGAGGGTTGTGATAAATTAATCCTGCACTTGCCCATTCTTTAGGATTTTCAGGTGTTAGATTAATTGTAAATTCAAAATTGTGTGTCAAACAAAATGATTATTATATTGCCTTCCTCTTGGCTCTTGAATCTTACTTGAAACTTTATAGCTCTTTGGTGTCTATTGACAGTCAACAAAGTCATTTTCTCTAAAAATATATCTAAAAAGGCACCCTAATCAGATGCGAAGCCAGAATTTCAAGCTTATGAATTCAGAAATTTAATTGGCTTAAGTTACTGGGTTCTAAATTAATAATTTATACATATTCAATGAATATTTTAAGACAAATACAAGGTTCAAATCAAAGCTATTGGGTTCGTTCGAACCCGCTCTCGTCACTCTAGCTCCGCACCGGATCCTAATGATCCTCTTATCTTTGTGTCTGAAATTACTTTTTTTCGATGCGAATTACAACTCGACTCGAAAAACTTGCGATTCGACCCGAATTGAAAGGGGAGAAAAGGGAAATTGTGTTGGCAGCGGATTTCAAAAAGGACGGTATATAAGATCAGTTGAATTACTGAAGTCAAGTTATTTTTGTTTTTAAGTATTCATTTTCTGGAGTATAAATTGCTATAATTACTTTCAAAAGTCAAGTTCCTAACTAACTAGCTGTTGAAAATGATATTAGCTGTTTCGAGACGCAAATTGATGAAATATTTTACTTTTTCCAGAAGCTTCTTCCATCTAGAATCTAAAATTCCATCTCCTCTAAAACAAACATCACTATATTATCATGGTCATTTTATCATGCATGCAAAGTTTGCAAATCGGTCTTAGTTTCAAAAAGGGTAAAAAGTTAATGTCGTATTCTATATTCATGTACGCCTAAAATATTTTCAGCCTATAAAAGACGACTTATGGAACAATAGTCAGTGCATCGCCATGATCGTTATTCGTCATAATTTTATATTTATTATTGTTTTTTTGTAAAAGAAAACATGGTACTATGTGCCCATGGGTGAAACTAGCTACGCGGCAGAAGGGCCCTTTGCTAGAAAATAACTCTCTTTATACACGTTAAAGTTATTCTTTATGTATATATAATAAATGTTCAACCTCTTGACTTTTTCATGTGTTTGTTTTTTTTATATTTTAGTTGAAGTTACTAAAATATATAGTTCAAAACGATAAGAGAGGAATTCAAGAATCATTAATCAGAGTATTTTTTCTAATAAAAGGCTCTTATACTACAGTGTTGCTGATGCGAGCACCCACATCGCCTCCTCTAATACAATTTTATATACTATATGGAAACATCGCTAAATCCTACCTTTTTTATGTTTAAAAATGCAAATAATTAAATACAAGTCTATTTCATTGTGCATGCATGATGTAATTAGATATTTGAATATTTAGAATGTTTGTCTAGCTAATAATAAGATTACTATTGCGACAGCTATGATTTAAAATCAATCACAAAATTTTAGTCTCATGGATTAGCTATATGGTTGTATGCTTCTTTTGACTATTTCTTATACTTCTATATATTATTATTGTCGTGGCAGGCGGTATTGTTCCCGTTTAAAACATTAATTGGATTTGCTGATGGTGTTTTTGGAGAAAATGTTACTTGTAACATCAGCCAAAAGACTAAACAAATTCTTAAGATAAAAGGACAGGCAAAATAGATCTTTATACACTTCCCTAGAAATCAAAAGATGATAGCAAAATAATGACACACACTAATTGAGAAATGGTCAAAATGTTAAAAAGAATAAAATGATAGCGACAAGAAAAAGAAAAAGGAAAATGATTACATGGGAAAATATTTAGTGTTTACACTCAAAATCGGATAACAATTGAATTTGTTAGTGGTTATAAGGACACGTGAATTAACTTGATACAAAGCGAGAAATTAGATTGCAATTAAAATAAATAACGATAAAATAACTGCAAAATACAGGAATTGAATGGTTTCAGCTTAACAATGCAAGCCACCCTTGAGTTGAAAGCACTTTGATTGACACCAAGATAACAAAGAAATAAGTATAACGATAATGTATTACTTATGAGTGTATGTTACCATCGTCTAATGAATTGTTAAGTCCCCTTTATATATCAGGGGAGATCTACCTTTTAAGGTATTATTTTATTGTTCTATAAAAGGCAAAAGTCTTTGATTTGCAGACCGTTGATTCCCTTTTCCGTGATTTATGCCATAATGACTGGTTAATGGCGAGAATTACGGTCGCCGAAATGCTGCAAGCTCAACAAGAGGTGATAGCTCAGTTGCAGAGCCAAAGCCAGACGCCGAGCAGGGTTGAACCCGATCCGCCCCGTGAAGTCATCCGCAGAAATGAACCGATCATAGTAAGGTCAAATGAACAAGAACCGGGTACTAACCCCGAGATTGTAAAGATGCTCGAGGAGCTGACAAAGCGGATAGAATCAGGGGAAAAGAAAATCGAAGCGAACAACAAAAAGCTGAAAACCTACAATTCCAGGGTATATCAAATCCCAGGAGCACCTCCGATATTGAAAGGACTGGATTCCAGGAAGTTCGTGCAAAAACCTTTTCCTCCAAGCGCAGCTCCGAAGCCGATCCCCAAGAAATTCCGTATGCTCGAAATACCTAAGTATAACGGAACGACCAATCCAAACGAGCATGTAACCTCTTTCACATGTGCCATCATAGGGAACTACTTGGAAGAGGACGAGATTGAGTATGTTCTACTGAAAATATTTGGGGAGACTCCGTCAAAGGGAGCTATGATATGG
>AWOL01S0252174.1:429-22395 GCA_000715115.1 Nicotiana otophora | reverse complement strand
ACCTTACAATCCTTGCACAACCCTCTATCACACCTCCTGAGGAGGAGATAGTCAATCTGGGTCCAACCATACCAATTTTATTGAATTCCAATAACAACTCCACCTCTAAATCTTAAATTTTTGTTTTTGGAAAAGTTTGTAAAAATCTTGATTTCTTCCATTTAAATCCGAACTAAATGATGAATATAATCATAGATTCATGAAATATAATCACTTTAGGATATAGAACACTTATCCCAACCAAGCTTGTGAAAAATTCCTCCAGAATCGCCCAAATCTGAGCTCCAAAAATTCCAAAATGAAATGCCAAAAATGACCATTTTTGGTCCTTATGATTCTGCCGAGTTGCGCACATGCGGACTAATTTTCGCACCTGCGTGCTCGCTTTTACGAGCGAATACACGCTTCTGTGTGGTCACTGCCCAGCCACAAAGCTCGCACCTGCGGAGCCATTTCCGCTTCTGCGGTGATCGCAGGTGCGCAACATTTCCGCTTCTGCGCTGCCTCGTCGCTTCTGCGTAGCAAATATCTCACCTGCGATAGCGCAGGTGCGGAAGGCTGTCCCCATCTGCGACCTTCCTCCATCTCTGCCCAGCTCGCTTCTGCGACGAAATCCTCGCTTCTGAGAGGTCACACCTGCGTCCAAAATTCTGCAGGTTCGAATCCAACAGCTGCTGCCATTTTCCAGCAGCTTCTACCATGTCCGAATTGCTCCGTTAACCTTCCGAAATCCACCCGAGGCCCCGGGACCTCAACCAATTATACCAACAAGCCCAAACATACAATACGAACTTAGTTGAGGCTTCAAATTATTTCAAACAATGTTGGAATTACGAATCGCGCATCGAATCAAATTATAAGTTTTCAAATCTTTCAACTTCTATATTTTGCGCCGAAACGTATCAAATCAATCCGGAATAACTTCGCACACAAGTCATAATTGACGTAAGGGAGCTATTCCCATTTCCGGAATCGAAATCCGACCTCGTTATCAAAAATTCACCCTTCGATCGGTCTTTTTCCAAAATCTTATATTTTCGAACTTTCGCCAAAATGTGTCGAATTGTCCTACGGACTTCCAAATCCAAATCCGAACATGCGCCTAAGTTAGAAATCATCATACAAAATAATTGCTATCATCGAAATTCTATTCCGGGGTCGTTTGCTCAAAAGTCAACTCTCCGGTCAACTCTTTCCATTTAAGTTTCTAAATAAGAATTGTTCTTTTAATTAAATTCCGAAAATCAAATTCGACCACACTCACAGGTCATAATACATATTACGAAAATTCATGAGATCTTAAGCCACTGAACGGGGCGTAAATTCTTAAAACGACAAGTCGGGTCGTTACAGAGATGTCGTTCGCCTTTTTTACCCGTTAAAAACAAATTTTATAGTGGATAAAATTATAATTTAAGTTACTCTCCTAATATTTAGGATTTTAAAATTAATTAATATTTCACTTTCTAAAAATTCTTAATTTCCTTATTTGAAGCAAACCGAATTAAGAAAACAATTTTTTTGTTCTTTTTTCGTTTCAAGCGCTTTGCCGGCTTTGCTCAAAGTCTTTAGCTAGCAAATTGTTGTTGCAACCTATTTGCCATATTTTCTATCGAGATCAAAAAATATTTTCCCAACCAATGCAACTCAATTGTTATTACTTTATTAAATTTTGTATTTTATTTTTTATTACTGAAAAGTTAACAATATAAAGTTTTTTTTATATTTTCCTTAGCAAGTACACTTAAATAATTTAAAATAGATGAGATATTATAAGAATCTGAAAAAGTAAAGAATTATTCTTATAGCGCTAAGAACAAATAGTTAAATATTTTAATTAACTAATTAACAAAAGAATTCAATTCAATTGAATTATGTGATAAATCCTAATATTTAGGGGTTTATAATTATTTAAGATTAAAAGATTCATTATGATATATCCATAAATGCAATAACAACTTATTTATGTATGATGTTTAGATATATTTCAATATATGAGGTATTTGATATTAACAATAATAAACATGAGTAGTAATATCACACTCTATGAAGCTACAAGATACTGGGTTGGTTGCAAATTACGATAATTCAAAATATATAGAGTTAATCTCTCAAAATGTTATATCATTTTCATCTAATTTTTACAATACAATAAATATATATAGTCCATACTTTTATCTAACCTGCTATGTTTTTAACAGAAGTAGTTTTTATCGTAAAATGGTCTTAAGTATGGGTAAAAAATATCTATCTTTCTTTTCAAAATATATACAATAAATTGAGGGCATCATATTAGAAGATGTTTAATTATATTGGAGTTACACGAAATTGTAAAAGTTGATGCAATAACAATTAAAGATGAAAAGATAGAAGGCAAAAGCATATCAAGAAGACCAAACAAAAAAAAAAAGGAAACAATGAAGACCCATAACTTCTAAAAAATTAAAATTGAAAACGATTAGTAAAATACCATTCTTTAAATAGTAAAACCTCTAACTATCTTTTTACCAAAATTATAATTTTGTTCAAATACGGAGCAACTTGTGCTGGCACATTATTTAATATTTAGTTCAAAATTTCTAATTGAAATTATTTTAATTCGATTAAAATACGATATTAATATTTATTTATATGATGAAGAATATAGTTTATCAATAGTTTTTTGTTATTGACTCAACAAACACGTGCAACACACGTAATCTAAGACTAGTTCATAATAATTGAGGCTCATTTTTTAGTTATTAGAAATTCCGACCATAAATGTTACTAATTGACTTTGGGGTTGAGGGAAGTGGTTTTATTCCATTTAAAGTGACGTGAGTATTAATTCCTAAACCCATAAAGTAAATATAGGTAAACTTGACCTACAATAACAAATAACTCTCATATCAAGGCTAATAATAATTTAAACAATAAAGTATATAACTTGTTAAGCCTATAACTTGTTAAATTGAACTGATATAAAATCTTTTTACACTTTCAGTACACAACACTTAAAGCCTAAGACATTTAAATGGAATTTACTCGATCTAAAACGGAATCCACAAAGTTATGATGTAAACAAGGGCGGCTCTAACACTATAATAGGTAAGGCTTGCACCTTAGGCCCCCAATTTTGGGGCCCCATTTTTTAGAAATAATATATATATTGTAGGTTTATAGATATTTTAAAAAATAATATTTTGTAATTTTGTACTTTTCATATAAAAGAAAATAAAACTATAAATAAATTAAAGATTTGACTTGCTTAAAAAATATTGGACTTAAAGAAAGTCATATAAAAGTTGATTCAGCAGAAAGAAGTTTTTCAAAATTAAAATTGGTAAATTCTTACCGAAGATCAACAATGTCTCAAAAAAAATTAAATGACTTGACTATATTATCAATTGAAAATGAATTATTAGAAAACAATCGATTACAAAATAATTATTAATAACTTTGCATCTCAAAAAGCTAGAAGAATAGATTTGATATTAAACTTTGGCTTTGGGTCACACATGGTGAGTCGTCCCTAGATTTATCATTTTTATAATGAACTACATAATGAACGATCAGATGATCGAGAAGACGAAGCAACATTATTATAAAATAAAAAATTATGGGTTCTTTTATAAAATACAAAAGTTTGGAGCAATTGTTATAAAATGTAATAGTAATATTTTGTGCCAAAACTAGCTCTTGACCTCGTTTTGGGATTTAGGTTTTGTATTTTAGGAATTTGCCAAAATATGGATAAAATTTATGAACAAACATGTATTTGCCAAAAATATTCAAATATATTTTGGCAAAATCTATGGTCAAACAGGTCCTTAAAGCCTAAGACACTTAAATGGAATTTACTCGATCTAAAACGGAATCCACAAAGTTGTGATGTAAACAAGGGCGACTCTAACACTATAATAGGTAAGGCTTGCACCTTAGGCCCCCAATTTTGGGGCCCCATTTTTCAGAAATAATATATATATTATAGGTTTATAGATATTTAAAAAAATAATATTTTGTAATTTTGTACTTTTCATATAAAAGAAAATAAAACTATAAATAAATTAAAGATTTGACTTGCTTAAAAAATATTGACTTAAAGAAAGTCATATAAAAGTTGATTCAGCAGAAAGAAATTTTTCAAAATCAAAATTGATAAATTCTTACCTAAGATCAACAATGTCTCAAGAAAGATTAAATGACTTGACTATATTGTCAATTGAAAATGAATTATTAGAAAACAATCGATTACAAAAAAATTATTAATAACTTTGCATCTCAAAAAGCTAGAAGAATAGATTTGATATTAAACTTTGGCTTTGGGTCACACATGGTGAGTCGTCCCTAGATTTATCGTTTTTATAATGAACTACATAATGAATGATCAGATGACCGAGAAGACGAAGCAACATTGTTACAAAATAATAAATTGTGGGTTCTTTTATAAAATACAAATGTTTGGAGCAATTTTTATAAAATGTAATAGTAATATTTTGGGCCAAAACTAGCTCTTGACCTCGTTTTGGGATTTAGGTTTTGAATTTTGGGAATTTGCCAAAATATGGATAAAATTTATGAACAAACATATATTTGCCAAAAATATTCAAATATATTTTGGCAAAATCTATGGTCAAACAGGTCCTTAAAGCCTAAGACACTTAAATGGAATTTACTCGATCTAAAACGGAATCCACAAAGTTGTGATGTAAATAAGGGCGGCTCTAACACTATAATAGGTAAGGCTTGCACCTTAGGCTCCCAATTTTGGGGCCCCATTTTTTAGAAATAATATATATATTATAGGTTTATAGATATTTAAAAAAATAATATTTTGTAATTTTGTATTTTTCATATAAAAGAAAATAAAACTATAAATAAATTGAAGATTTGACTTGCTTAAAAAATATTGGACTTAAAGAAAGTCATATAAAAGTTGATTCAGCAGAAAGAAGTTTTTCAAAATTAAAATTGATAAATTCTTACCTAAGATCAACAATGTCTCAAGAAAGATTAAATGACTTGACTATATTATCAATTGAAAATGAATTATTAGAAAACAATCGATTACAAAAAAATTATTAATAACTTTGCATCTCAAAAAGCTAGAAGAATAGATTTGATATTAAACTTTGGCTTTGGGTCACACATGGTGAGTCGTCCCTAGATGTAAAATCAAGAATGATAATTTGAAAACACCTGTAATAAGATCAAAATTCAAGTGTCCAGAGAAGTTATATATTTGCATTATTAGTTGATGTTGATTCTTGTATGGGGTAAAATATGTTCATATTTGATGTTCGCATGAGAAAGTGACATGTGGAGCCGAATACAGAAGACAGTCGGGCCTGAGGGCAATGATCTCAGTTTTTATTGGAGAGAATCATATGCATATATGCAAAGTAAATGCCTACAACCTGGTAGTATTTAATGAAAAATATTCTATAGTATTAAGTGCACGGCCCGTTGCAGAGAATAAGGCATTTAGTGTCTACCGTTACACACTCTTCAATGGCCCTTATAATTGTCATTTAAGAGGGGCTTGATCCTAGTACCTTGTTCCCTAGGTACAATTATAAATAGTGAGCTCTACTATAATTGTAAGGGACGAATTTTCTGACAACCATATACTACACCATCAAAGCTCAATAACATTTTACTTTCTTGCTTATTTATATTATTCTTATTGCCACTGGAAGCTCTATTCTCGGGCTCAAGATCTTTATCGTCTTATCTCGATTTTAACGCTAAGTCTTATATTTTTGTCTAATTCATTAATGTTTTAGGATCAAATCGATTCACTTGTCTATAAAATCACGTATAAATTTAACTGTACTGTTTTACTAGTAAATAATTTAGCGCCCACCGTGGGGCTTAGACATTTGTGTAATTGAATTGATCCCTATATCTATTACTAACTTGTTTGATTCTTTGTTCTTAGCAAAAATTATTAAAAATGGCGGATAACGATCTCAACATCACACACAATGTTGAGGCCCAAGAAAATCAGCCTCAGCATGAAGATTCCATCAGTGATACCCGCAACAAGGGGCACGAGGCCACGCCAGTTCAAGGTGGGCAATATCCGCGATACGTTTGAGAGGCAACTCCTGATGATGCTGAAGATGAACACGTCGTTGAAATAGTAAGGATCCTGAGGGAGCAACAAAAGTCCATTATGGGCCATCTCTCGCGGCAGGATCAGGTCTTAATGAAATTAAGGCAGCCATTTTTGGGTGCTTCCAACAATGCGAATGAACGAGGTCCAATTCCTCCTAGCGTTCCAGCAAATCAAACAACACAAAGGGTCGATAACAATACCCCAAGGGGAGAAGTCGACTTTGATAGGGCCAGGGGGAACAATAACGGTTCCGGCAACAACAATGAGAACGATCCCTTTAAAATCGAACTCATGTGGTTTATGAGAAAAATAAACGCTCGAATGGATTAAATTTCGGGCGCACCGCCAGTACTGAAAGGATTGAATTCAAAGAATTACACCCAGTTGTCATTCAAACCGAGAGCGGCACCAGAGTTGATCCTGAAGCTGTTCAAAATGCCAGATGTGCCGAAGTATGATGGGACTTCAATTCCCGAGGAGTATATCACCATCTATACAACGACGGTGAAGGGAAACGATTTGACTCTGTACGAGATCGAGTCAGGTTTATTTAAGAAATTTGGGGAGACCCTCACAAAGAGGGCCCTGACGTGGTATTCACTCTTGCCCGAGCATTCCATAGATTCCTTCGAGATGCTCGTGGATTCTTTCATAAAGGCCCATGTCTGAACCAGGAAGGTACACGCCTGAAAGGCCGACATATTTAGGATTGCACAAGGAGAGTCTGAATTGCTGCGGGAGTTCGTGACCAGATTCCATAAGGAAAGGATACTGCTACTGGCCGTACCGGACGAATGGGCAGCTGAAGCATTCACTACAGGTTTGAATCCGAGGAGTTCCAATGCTTCCCAGAAATTTAAGGAAATTCTGCTCGAGTTCCAGGCAACAACATGGGCAGATGTTCACAACTGGTACGAATCAAAGATAAGAATTGAGGATGATCAACTCGTTTTCTTGACATCAACCATGGGTCGAGACCGGGAGAAGAATAAAAAGAAGTCAAGAGATGATTTTGACTCAGATCGACGGTCTTTAAGAGGTCAGTTTTTTCCCTATGAACGGGCCGAAGGACACGACAAAAGTTTATGATCGGTGGATAGATTTGTTACTGATAGGAGAATCGATCGCGGCCAGAATAATAGGTCATTGCAGGATAAGGAGACATCGGGTTCTCGAGATTCCTCCTATCCTAGGCTTTCCGAGTACGACTTTAACGTCATCATGGTGGAGCTGGTATCGACTATAAGGAACATCAAAGAAGAACGATTACCGAAGCAATGGGATCTGATCCCAGCCAAAGGGATCCTAATTTATTGTACGAATATCATGGGACCAACGGTCACCGGAAAGGGGACTGTCGGCATCTACACGAGGAGGTGGTGACATTACTGAAAAATGGTCATCTCAGAAAGTTTTTAAGTGACCTGGCTAAAAACAACTACGGCCGTAATCGTGACAATGCAAAACCTTCAAAAGTAGGAGAAGATCCCCAACGCTTGACAATCAACAAGATTTTTGAGGGGAACGAGATTAATAGTGTGACATTTTTGGCATAAAAAAAGACGAAGGTGTCAGTGACCCACAACAAGAAACTCCGAAAAGTCGCTGAGGATGGCATCACTTTCACGGAGGGAGACGCAGATGGAGTGCTGCTACCGCACAATGATGCATTGGTAATCTCTTTAAATGTCTTAGATTTTAAAAATAAATGTGTTTTGGTGGACCCGGGAAGTTCAGCCAACATCATCCAATATAGAGTGCTGGAGAAATCGAAGCTCATCGGAAGCATCATTCCGGCCACAAAACTCCTCGCCGGGTTCAACCTAGCAAGTGTGACAACCCGAGGAGAGATCTTGCTGCCCACAAATACTGAAGGGGTGATGAAGACGACCCTTTTCGAGGTATTAGACGACGATATGGGCTATTATATTATCCTAGGGAGATCGTTGTTGCACGAGATAAAGGTTGTGCCATCAACAAATCACTAGTTGCTGAAATTCCTAACTCATGAGGGAACTAAGCAAATAAGAGGCGACCAACCGGCAGCAAGGGAGATGAATGTGATATCAGTTTCCCGTAGCAAAGGGAAGGAGTATGCAACATAGCAATTACAGGAACCGGCGCCTACTCCCGAGCCAAGCGAAGTCAACCAGGGAGAAGAGTCGTCGGAATCCTATCACGTACCAAGATATTTTCAGGTACCAAAAGAAACGGACGCAACAAATCCACGGCAGAAGAACTTGAACAAGTTGCATTCTTCAAACAATTCTTGGAGAGGAAGTTCCACTTGGGGACCGGACTACACCCCGAGCTCAGGTCTAGATTTATTGAATTTCTTAAACTTAATGTCGATTGCTTGCATGGTCGCATGCGGATATGACAGGTATCCCGCCAGAAGTGGTCGTGCACAAACTAAGTCTGGATCCCAACATCCCTCCGGTAAGACAGAAAAAATGTCATATTGCCGAGGTTGGGAATAAATTCATCAAAGAAAAGGTAACTCGTTTGCTTGATATCGGTTCAATTCGAGAGGTAAAGTATCCTGACTGGATAGCTAACGTAGTAATAGTTCCAAAGAAGAATAATAAGTTTCGCATGTGCATAGATTATAAGGATTTAAATAAGGTGTGCCAAAAGGACTCATTCCCATTACCAAACATTGATCAAATGATTGATGCGATGGCCGGACACGAGTTAATGAGTTTACTCGGTGCTTACTCTGGGTACAACCAAATCAAGATGAACCCGGAGGATCAGAAAAAAACTCCATTCATAACGAACTTTGGCACATATTATTACAATGTGATGCCTTTCAGGCTAAAGAACGTCGGATCCACTTATCAACGGCTTGTAAACAAAATGTTTGAGAAACAAATAGGGAAAATTATGGAAGTTTACATAGATGATATGATGGTTAAGTCTTTGAACACAGGTGACCATATGAAACAACTGCAAAAGACCTTTGACATCTTAAGGAAACAGAACATGAAGCTTAACCCCGAGAAGTGTGCATTCGGGGTCAGCTCCGATAAGTTCCTGGGTTTCCTTGTGTCGCAAAGGGGGATCGAGGTTAACCTCGATAAAACTAAAGCCATCAAAGATATCCCGGACCAGCTATCAAGCGTAAAAGCGGTTCAAAGGCTAACGGGGAGTCTGGCTGCTTTGATTAGATTCATTTCCCGGTCTTCGAAAAAATGCCATCATTTTTTCGCACTTCTCAAAAGAAGAATAACTTTGAATGGACACCGGAATGTCAGTAGGCTTTGAAGGATTTGAAAAGGTATTTGTCAAGTCCTCCATTACTATTAAAATCGGAGGAAGGCGAACAACTACTGATCTACTTAGCGCTCTCGAAGGTAGCGGCAAGTGTTATTTTAGTCTGCGAGGTTGAAGGTACGCAATCTCCTATTTATTATGTAAGTAAAATTTTGACGGGAGAAGAAAGTCTCTACCCGTATCTGGAAAAATTGGCCTTAGCTCTCGTAGTCGCCGTTAAGGCCTTATTTCCAATGTCACCCGATAATTGTGGTGACCACTTTTCCCCTGCGGAATATTCTTCATAAACCCGAACTCTCTGGTAGGCTATTCAAGTGGGCCATCGAAATGAGCAAATTTGACATAGAATATAAACCCATGACTGCAATTAAGTCACAAGTTTTGGCCGACTTTGTGGCCGATTTTAGCCCGGGACTTTTACCTTTGGTTACCAAATTAGCGGTAATGGTGTCGGAGTCGACATCTGGAGTTTGGACCTTGTTCATGGACAGAGCTTCCAATGTGAAAGGTTCCGAGCTCGGCATAGTGTTAACCACGCCCTCGGGAGAAACCCTAAGGTAGGCCATAAGAACTGTTCCTCTGACTAACACTGAAGCGGAGTATGAGGCTTTGATTGCAGGGCTCGAATTGGCCCAGGTACTGGACTCTGAGGTTATAGAAATCAAATGCGACTCCCAATTGGTAGTAAATCAGGTCTACGGTATCTTCGAAGCCAAAGAGGAACGGATGCAATAATACGTAATAAAAGTCCAGGCTCTGCTTGCTCGATTTTGGGAATGGTCAATTACCCATATCCCGAGGGCAGAAAATGCGGAAGCATATGCACTAGTCAACCTTGGATCATCCACGGAAAAGAAGGGACCAGATCCCGATATGGTAGTACAACTTATGCAATCGGTATTGGATGCGGATAACTATTACGAGGTAAACACGACCAATTTGATCTAGGACTGGAGAAACGAGATGATTGACTATCTCAAGCATGGAAAATCTCCTGAAGATCCTAAGGCATCCTAAGCTGATAACTGAGAATTGATAATTAATAACTGAAATTATAGCTGTTGAAACTGAAAATGAAATGATAACTGATAATTGATAACGGATAACTGATAAATGAAATGATAACTGATAACCGAACTGAATAAAGGAAGTAATGATATGAATACTCCTACTTCTGAATGATGAATAACTTGTTTATCTGAATAAATAAACTGTGGCCTCAGGCCCAATATATATGTCCACAAACTGCGGCCTCGGGCCCAAGTATACGTATACATAACTACGGCCTCAGGACCAAAGATGCATAAAGCATAAACTACGGTCTCAGGCCCAAGTATACGTATACATAACTGCGGCCTCAGGCCCAAAGATGCATAAAATCATAAACGGCGACCTCAAGCCTAAAGATGCATAAAACATTAACTGCGACCTTAGGCCCAAACATGCATAAAGCATAAACTGCGGCCTCGTACCCGAATACAGGTGTTCAACATTCATGTATTTAAAAACAGGAACTGAGAGCCGTAGTGTAATACATGATACTGAAATACTGAACCATAATGAGTTACATGATATTTGAATATTGAATAGAACTAGATTGATATAACTGGTTATGAGAACTTATGCTTCAACTATTTATGACATGTTGGTAATATAGACCGAGACTCGTGTGAATTAAACACAAGTATATATTGATTACGTACTGAGATCACAACATTCAGAATGAAAGTCATGAATGCATTATGAAGCTAGAGAATAGAAGTTCTGCAACTATTCAGGAAACTAGGCTTAACTATATTTTTGATGCAACTAGTAACGTCGTAAAAAAAAGGTAATGTAGGGAGAATCATTAAAATTCCCAAACATAGAGAGTTAGACTAACATACCTTAAATTCCTGCTCTTGAGCATAATACAATATTCGTCAACCCTTTCAACTTTAATCTATATCAATACAAGTCAAAGGGATTCCATATTAGCAATAATACTCATGTTTTGGTCACTTAGACATTTTCATCAAATACCTTTTGGGCGTAATGCCTCATAACCCTCATTAATGATGTTTCTACACCCAACAACGCATTCTCTTACTTCAAGATAAATTCTAAAATCTCAAATTGTTATAATCAACATCATTCTTCATCACCCATAAGATAAACAATACACTTAATCAATAATCAACAACCAACAACTCAAATCTTTAACTGTTCTTTTCTTTATATCAAACTCATCAACTCATATCTCATGACTTAGAGTCTATAATCATTAATCCAATACTATAATCAATTAGAGGGTGAAAATATTATCTTTTGACGTTCAATCCTCTTGAATTCGAGTTCTTAGGTTTCTTAACACAACAATGATGTCTCGATCATATATCTAACGCTTTGGAGGGTTTACCCATGTTAATAAGGCATTGGGGAATTAATATTAACTTAGAATCTCCATTAGAAATTACCTTGGATGGTGGAGGGACCTTTGAGGAGTTAGGTTCTTGAGAGTTTTCCTTTCTAGAGCAAGTTTTATTGTTTTGGGGTGTGGGGGACGAAGTAGAGAAGTAGCACGGCCACAAGTGCATGACCGCGCACAAGACCATCCGGGCGCGCACCTGATCGCGCATACTGCACATTTCTAGTAAAACGTACATATTGTTTTGTACAGAGATCGGTTCATGCTCCACAATATATCGTTGGTAAGATATTTCAAAGGAATACAACTTTCATGTTTTGTATTTTCTCCAATTCCTAAAATAAATCCATGAAAGCAGGCTGAAAGACAGACCTTTCATAAAGTTAGTCGATTTTATCGAATCTTATGCACCTCAATCTCCGTATTGATTCCAAACGACTATTTACACCGATAGTCATCCCGATAGGAATTCATATGTCTAAAATCTAACATTAATACTCATTTAACATGTCCACACCTAGTCCAGATTTATGGAGTGTTACATTATCTCCCCTTGGGATCATTCGTCCTCGAATGATTGTCCTGACTATAACTATGGCTAGCATTGGACCTTAAACGGGGCTGGTGGAAACATGTGAAGACTTGCATACTAAACTGAATGAATACATGATTACTGAACTGCTGAGATATTGAACTGAATGACTACTACATTGACTGAATATTGAGTTGACTGAATACTGAAGGACATGGAGATTATAATATAAGGTCTGAATGAAAAGGTTAGTTACCTTTAACATTTCTCCAAAACACCCGCCAACTATCATAGCATAACACAAGCCTCAGAAGGCATCATAATGCACATAACATGAAATATATATGTGAATATTGGTCTGCTATTTATACATGAATACTGAACTAACATGGATATATGAAATTTGAACTAGCACGAATAATTGAGTATTTAACTGGCATCAATATCTGAGTACTGGACTGACATGAGTATCTGAGTATTGAACTGGCATAAGTATCTGAGACCTAACTGACATCAGTATTTGAGTACTGGAAACTTGAATGTCATAACACGACACATGAAGTACTAGTGTACAACCGCTAATTCTGGTGGTAACTACAACTCATAAGCTATTTGTCTGATCTTTCGCAGGGTTCTATATGGCCCAATATAGCAGGGGCTAAGCTTCCCCTTCTTCCAAAATCTCATAACACCTTTCATAGGAGAAACTTTCAAAAACACCCACTCATCAACTTGGAACCCTAAGTCTCTACGCAGCACGTCCAAATAGGACTTTCGGCGAATCTGAGCTGTCTTCAAATGCTCTTGAATCAACTTGACTTTCTCTATAGCCTGATAGACCAAATATGGTCCTAATAACTCTGCTTCCCCAACTTTGAATAAACTAATTGGCGATTTATACATATACAGAGCTTCGTACGATTCCATCTTGATACTAGAATGGTAGCTGCTATTATTAGAAAACTCAATAAGAGGTATGTGATCATCCCAATTACCTTTAACATCAAGGACATATCCTCAAGTGTCTGCATAATGCACTCTGCCTGGCCATCTTTCCGAGGATAAAAACACTTGTGCCTAATCCTTTCTTAAAGGACTTCTAAAAGTTTATTTTAAACTAAGCACCACGGTGGACGGACAATGGAGTCCCATGCAATCAGACGATTTTCTGAATGTACAACTTGGCATAGTCTTCTGTTGAATCTGTGGTCTGTAATGGAAAGAAGTGGGCTGACTTGTTAAGTCGATTTACAATCACCCAATCAAGTCATGCTTTCAAATTGAGCAAGACAATCCTGTTAAAAATCCATATTTACCATCTCCACTCAAAACAATGTGTATTATGTGGTAAAACACTAGGCTTTTTGTTGCTCGACTTTCACTTGCTGATAATTTGGACACTTGGACACAAAGTCTGCGACGTTCTTTTTCGTGCCTCTCCATCAATAAATCTCCTTAAGACCATGATACATCTTTGTGGAACCTGAGTAAACAAAATACCTAAACTTCTGGGCTTCAGACATAATCCGCTCTCTGAGCCCATCTATGTCTAGAATACACAGTCCATCTTGGTACCTCAAAGTACCATCATCTCCCTTTGTACAAAAGCCATTTATCTTATGCTTGTGAATCATATCTTTCACCTGCAACAAGTAGGGATCATCAAACTGTTTCTCCTTCACTTAGGCTACTAAAAGGAGGAACAAATCTTGTTCGGACAACAACTCCACCATCTTCGGTGTCCGAAAGTCGAAATCCTAGCTAGGCTAAGTGTTGAACTTCTTTCACCATAGTTATCTTGTCTACCTCAATCATGATCTATATTTCCCATACTTGATTATCTTTTTGAGGTACTTCTTGAAAATACTTATAGCGCTATTGTGAACTAAGTCTTTGACCAGTACTTTGAATATTAGATTCTCATGTAATGGAACTACCCTCATGATATATAACTGGGCATGATTTTATAGTTTTTATATCTCGTGATAACTATGCGGGTTTCAAATCTTTAACTAGACTTATTGACTATTTTTACATATTCCTTAGACCAAAGGTTAAGGTCTTGCACTTGCAGTTTCTTCTCTTATTGCCTAACTGATTTTTTTCTCACTATCACCGTACTTCGGGTTTAACTTAAATTATTTGGATTCTAACACACATTCGGTATTTCAAATTATTGCCTACTCACTAGTATTAACCTAGCTAAGTAAATCAAATCATACCTCTACTAGCTCTGTTGAAATTGCTAATTCACTGTATCTACTCAAAACTTACTTACTTACTATTCTTTTACTAACCACCTGCTAGCATCATGTTTTCTAGTTCTAATTTGAATAACTAAAGTGAACCATAAGGTTATTCCTAACTTCCCTCACCATCTGACCATGTTCTATGGTCGCATACTATCTTTCTTTTTTTAACTATATCCATGGATCACACTTGGGGAAATTTTATCTTTCTTAAACAAAATTGGAATGTCTAATCTCAAACTTTCTCTACACTTCAAAATTATAACAGACTATAAATATCTGGCCTAAACACATATTCACATCACCTAAAGGGGAACTGTCATATCTTTTATCTCACAATAATAGTCCCTTCTTATAGAAATTCACTAACATGGTACTTTCTAGTCCTGACTTGAATAAATCTGAACAACTTAAAATCATCCCCTGAAATTCAGTATCAGCTGCTCTTGGCTCTCATTTCATACATCGTATCTTCTTAGTCACCTGCATGAGTCGTACAAAAAAATGCATCGTTGGTAATAACCAATGTTTTGATTCCTAGGTATTTTGCCCTTAGACCCGTTTCTGTCCAAAACTATATGCCCGCAACAGTTCAATTCTTAATCTGTTATAATGTGGGGTCTGATATCTAAACTACCATCATCCCACACGTGCCTCAATTTCCAAGAATTAAAATGCGTTGCGAAGAGAGATCGAAGACGAAGATTTTCTGATGCTAAAAGAAATTGTTCTGTGGGGGTAAAACACATACAACTACCATACAAAAACGTATCCTTCAAAGTATACCATCATCTGATAAATCACTTCTTGCACCATCCAGCGAGTCTTGGGTCTTCATCCAGACCTAAAATATGCAAAGATTTCGCTATTATCACTGTTACTTATATTTTCTTTTTGTACCCATAGGCATCACTATTTACTCACAAGTCACCTTTATTTGGATGCATTGAAAATTGGAGTGAATAACTAAATACTAGCATACTAAATAACCATAAGAATTCTAAGTGAAAGATTGTACAACTGGTAACTGAGGTAAACTGATAACCATAAAACATGATATCTGCTTTTGTACTTTCTGATAAGATTATGCTCTAATCTGTATTGCTATCCATTTCATCCCACTTTCAACATCTTCTCAAGTCTCCTTTGTTACCAATCTATACTCCATAATTATACCTCAATGGGAGATCATCTTCTTTAGGACCTTGGGTTTTTCCTGCCCATTACTTAGGTATTCGATACGTCTGGAATTCGATATCATGGCACGATCTAAAGAGAAAGTTACCTATTGCATGGAGCTTCATGGCACGATCTAAAGTAGAAAAAAATGAGACAATCCTGAATGTCTTGGTAGTTAACCATTTATATGCATGGCCGGCACACACGGCTTCACTGAAAGGAAAATCCACTGAACACGGCTTTATAGACTCCCTAGGACACTTGAACCTAGTGCTCTAATACCAAGCTTTGTCACGCCCCGATCCTGGGCCGGATGTAACATGGCACCCGGTTCCTGACTACATGTGACCGAGCGAATTAACTGGCTGGCTGAATCAATATGTGATACCGTAACATACTGAATCCGGAAGATAAACAAGCACATGATGATATACTAAATTTCTGAATGATATAAATCAAAAAGTGGAAACACTAATATAATTATGGAAGATATCTATAACAAACATTTCTTAACTTGAAAAGCCTGCGACTTTTTCTAACTATTACTCTAATCTATGAAGCCTCTAATGAAGTACTGAAAATACTGACTATTTATAAATACTAAAAGAATAAAAAGTAATGATAATTCCCCGAAAGAACTAGGGATCACCAAATAACTGGTACGAGAATTCTAGCGCTCTGAATCGTCAACCTGTAAATCATTACCTGCATCGTGAGATGCAAGCCTTGGGCTAAAAGGACTTCAATACATTTGAATTGCACTGGTATGTAAAGCTACTGAAAGAAAGAACTATAAATACCGGAACTGATACTAAGTTGATAACTTAGAATTGATAATTGATAACTGAAATGATAACTGTTGAAACTGAAACTAAAATGATAACTGATAACTGATAACTAAAATGATAATTGATAACTGAACTGAACAAAGAAAGTAAAGATATGAATACTCCCTCTTCTGAATAATGAACAACCTGTTTATCTGAATAAAAAAATTACGGCATCAGGCCCAATATATATATGCACAAACTGCAGCCTCGGGCCCAAGTATACATATACATAACTGCGGCCTCATGCCCAATAGTGCATAAAGCATAAACTGCGGCCTCATACCCAAGTATACATATACATAACTACAGCCCCAGGCCCAAAAATGCATAAAGCATAAACTGCGGCCTCATGCCCAAAGATGCATAAAGCATTAACTGCGGCCTCAGGTTCAAACATGCATAAAGCATAAACTTCGGCCTTGGGCCATAATACAAGTATTCAACATTCAAGTATTTAAAAACAGGAACTCAGAATCGTAGTGTATTACATGATACTGAAATATTGAATTATACTGAGTTACATGATACTTGAATGTTGAATAGAACTGGATTGAGACATATATTCATGAACTGATTATGAGAACTTATGCTTCAACTATTTATGACATACTGGTAATCTAGACTGAGACTCATGGGAATTAAACGCAAGTCTAAATTGATTACGCACTGGGCTCACAACGTTCGGAATGAAAGTCATGAACGAATTAGGAAGCTAGAGAATAGAAGTTCTACAACTATTCAGGGAACTAGGCTTAACTGTATTTCTGAGGAAACTAGTAACGTCGTAAAAGAAACGTAGTGTAGGGAGAATCATTAACATTCTTAAACATAGAGAGTTAGCCTCACATACCTTAACTTCCTGCTATTGGACATAATACAATATTCGCCAACTCTTTAAACTTTAATCTATATCAATACAAGTCAAAGGGATTCCATATTTGCAATAATACTCATGTTTTGGTCAATTAGACATTTCATCAAACACTTTATGGGCAAAAAACCTCATAACCCTCATTAATGATGTTTCTACACCCAACAACCCATTCTCTTGCTCCAAGATAAATTCTAAAATCTCAATTATTATAATCAACATCATTCTTCATCACCCATAAGATACACAACACCCTTAATCAATAATCAAATACCAACATCCCAAATCTATAATCGCTCATGCTTTTATATCAAACTCATCAACTCATATCTCATGAACTTAAAGTCTATAATTATTAATCCATTGCTATAATCAATTAGAGGGTAAAGATATTACCTTTTGACGTCCAATCCTCTTAAATTCGAGTTCTAGGGTTTCTTCTCTCAAAAATGATGTCTCGATCAAGTTTCTAATGATTTGGATGGTTTGCCCATGTTAATAAGGTTTTGGAGAATTGAAATTAACTTGGAATCACCATTAGAACTTACGTACCTTGGATGATGGAGGGACCTTTGAGGAGTTAGGTTCTTGAGAGCTTCCATTTCTAGAGCAAGTTTTTGTGTTTTGGGGTGTGGGGACGAAGCAGGGTAGTAGAACTTCCACAAGTGCGCGGCCGCGCACGGGACCATCCGGGCGCGCATACTGCACAGTTTCCAGTAAAACGCACATAACCTTTTGCAAAGAGATCCATTCAGGCTCCATAATATATCGTTGGAAAGCTATTTCAAAGGGCTACAACTTTAATGTTTTGAGTTTTCTCCAATGCCTAACATAAATCCATGAAATAAGACTGAAAGATAAATTTTCCATAAACTTAGTCAATGTTATCGAATCTTATGCACCTCACTCTCCGACTTGATTTCAAACGACTATTTCTACCAATACTCATCCCGATAGGATTTCATATGTCTAAAATATAACATTAATACTCATTTAACATGTCTATACCTAGTCCGAATTTATGGCGTGTTACATTTACCTTTTCGCAAGTATAAGGGGTCTATAATATTGGAAAATAAAATAATATAAAGGATATATGTTAAATTGCTACTTTTATTTCCTTGTTTGACAGCTGTAGAGCCGTTGAAGTCTACCGTAACTTTAATATGGTTAGCAATTTTCTTTTTAAATTTTTCTGCCTTATTAATTATTTCAAGTACCCCAAAGCATGGAGTAATCCAAAACGTTTGATTTTAACTGGACAGGTGGCAATAATCTAATTGGGAAGTGAACATTACTGGACTTAAATATATTGGAGCAATCCGCACCCGAGTTTATTAGGAGTAAAATAAACTGCAACTTGTCTAATCATTAAAAGTCCTTTACTTGATGTAATTGATTTATAATTAAGAAATATAGTATTTAAAAACATCCATTCTTGATGTTTTCATAAGTTGGAAGGATAATGATCTTTGGTCTAAATAAATATCTCTCATTTTTTGAACTTCATAAAAAGAGAATAATCCACTCAGATGAAAAAACAGACTATATTTTATTTTATCTTAAGATGAAAGACGGTCTCCTTCACTCTGCATGGAAAAATGGCTCCTTTAATGTACTTTATTTAGAAATTAAAAAAGCACCGTTATCATCTTAAAGTACTTTAGAATATACTTTGATGTGGAGAAGATAAGCATATGTACAGTTCATAGTTGTTAAGATTTGAACAAATTAAGTTTTTCCATGTTCAAGGATATATCATTAACTTATTATTATCAATAAAGTCCAAGGATCTAAACAAACTCTCATCTTTTCCTCCACATATGCCATGCCACCTCTTAAGGAAACAACTTGGAATCAATCATGAAAGCGCACGATCAGCCAACAAATGCCGACCACACAAGAAGTTAATCTGATTAGTTGGATTAATTTCTTTGCGTAATTTGGCTATAGGCGCAAAATACAACTGAAATATTAATGCTCTCTAATCAAAAATAGTATAGTAAAATTATTGTTTTCACATGGGTTGAATTTAAATATCATTTAAATAATTTCTAGTCAATTGCTATCTATGATGATTAACACTTTGATTTGAAATGATAAATAACTAAGATTAACTACTAAATTAAAGCAAGTGACAATTGATCATGAGGAACTAGAGATTAGCAATATTGGATTGTTATCAGCGTGAGAAATAAGAGTTGTGACATGATAGGTGCAAAACTGCTATTCTGGATTTGACACTATTAAATTTTACGGTTAATATTCTATTGATTGTAACGAATTCAATAAGTTATTATCGTATTATTCTAATTCATATTCCTCTCTTTATTAAATCTAAACCGTTCAAATAAGCTAATATGAAGTACAGTAAAACTTGAATCTACTAGTAAGAATAGTCTAAAAGAAACTTCTTACTAAAATTTCTCAATCTTAATTCAAACAGTAGATCACAAAACTCTTTCGATTACTTTAAAGAAACACCAAAATAATTTAAGACATGCGTTGCAACAAAATTCAATATTATGCACATCTTCCGATTAAACACAATAATGAATAAAATCACAAATAGAGTTAAAGCTCTTCCAATAAATCAAGCAATGAAACAATAATCAAGTCATCAACCATGTGCAGCTCTAAGGTAAACTACTTCATAATCACGGAGAAAGTCATCACAAATAAGTTTAAGAACATAAGAAACATAAATCCAACTTTACAATCCAAACTCACGTATTGAATTGGTGAAGAATAATGAAATTTTATGTCTTGAAGCCTCCAACACTCTCTCAATTTTCCGTAGATGAAAAGTTCCCTCAAAATTATATTTTCGGTGTACTTATACCCTATAAGAAGGGGTCCAGCTAAAACTATCCTCTCTGAACCGAAGTAGGAAAAGTTGGACCGAAAATTGTACAGGTGCACCGCGCCATGCACTGTGTTAGTGCACTATATCAGAGGCTTTGTATTTTGTCCAAAACAACAACAATTCCACAGCCGCAGCGCGCCATGCAGCGCGCTAGTGCAATTTTCCGCGCTACTCAATTTTCTTCAATTTTTAGCATCCAGACTTGGTCCTCGAACCCTAAACACAATCCCAGTTAATTCCTTGGGCTTCTACTCAGATTTCTAAGCTTCAAATTATCCAATTTAGCTTCAAAAACATGTCATAGCTCAGAATTACACCCAACACGAAAATCACATAATGAGTATAAAATCTTCACATTTAAGCTCAATCACAACTAAAGTGTAGTAAATAATAGGTACAATGTAGCCAAAAACCTATATTTCTAGCCTACCATCAACATTCCACACTTAGACAATTGCTCATCCTCGAGCAATCAAATTATACTTCAAATAGGGACGACCTTTTTAACTAACTCTCCTAACTCGTCATGCCAAAAATATTTAAAATAGACTAATCTCCCTACTGTAACATCTCAACCTTAAGACTTGACTCAAAATTGTCAATCATTATTTCAAAGCCTGCTCAATTACTCTAACCTAGAATCGAAAGACATTACCTTTCACTCACAAGTCATGTGCCCCTCACAACAAACAATAAAGAGTAATCTCTAACTCATAAAAATCAAGAACAAATCGGGATACATAATAACAAGAATTAACTCACTCTAAGAAATAAAAGTCATGTGACACACAAGATGTACCATAGGCTTGCCTATGGTGTAATATGATCCACATCCAAACCACACTCAATAGTGAATGAAAACGGTCGTTGGAAAAATAGTACCCAAAAGGAGTCGGGGTTGATTTCTACAGGGAGTTACTAGGGGTGTTATGAGTATACACTTGACGAAAGCGAAAGGAATAACTAAATTGAACTTCCACAAAAGGTTGAATTCTAATTTTAATTTTACTCTAGCAATTATATGCTAAGAAAAGAAACGAAGTGAATTAGTGTTTTTGGTATTTTTCCAAATAATTTAAAAGCCTAGTGATGTGACCATAACCTAGGTGTTCGCCTAATTAGTTAAATACGTTAATACTTGTTTTATTGATTGGGGTGTATTATAACTCTCACCTCTACGTTACCCACTCAATACATATCGGTCTAAGAGTAATTTTGTCCAATTTAACTTTCTCAAGTCCAAATGGATATAAAATAAAATAGTTGATATGAGATCAAGTTGAGTTCTCACTATCTCTAGTTTGAACCATTTAGTTGGGCTAATCCAACCCTCAATTAGCCCAATTCCTGGTTAGCCAAGTTATCCTAGACTAGGTCCCTCTTTCTCAAGGTAGAGACTAAGTCAAAAAGGCATGAATCAATATTTGCAACCATTAATTCTAAAATGGAAGCATAAACTAAGTTAAATTGTGATGACCCAAAATGTCATCTTTAAATTGAATAATTAATTTTATATTCTAAGACCTCAAAAAGCACTATTTATCATTCCTTAACTTGCGTGCGCAGTCCGCAAAATTTTTCGAAAAGTTTTCAGGTGAAAAATGAATTAAAATGTGAATTAGAGCTTTAAAACTCAATTGAGTTGACTTTGGTCAA
>AWOL01S0252080.1:2173-16790 GCA_000715115.1 Nicotiana otophora | reverse complement strand
ATTAATTATACCTAATTTTAATATTTATTACAATGTGCATTCATATTTCGTACATAAAAGTTTCAAACGTGGAATTTAATTAGAGTGTAATGGACATGTAGTATGACCAGAGAATCAAACTTAATTATTCATAAGAAGTCTTTCTCTTTTTCTCTTTTTCGTTTTTACTAAGTAATGAATATATAGAACTAATTGGTCTTAGTTTATGATCGGTTAAAAATCTTTAGTTAAGTATAAGGAAAATTAAAGGAGTGTCGACCAACATTATCGATTTTAATTATAGTTTTCTACTTAATCTTTCTCTTTTTAATTTTTTACTTTTACTAAAATAGTTAAATTATATAGAATAATTGATTAGAATTATATGACAAGGAATATCACACCTACAACAAGTAATAGCCGCGTTCTTACTTATTCTTTGTGGATTTTATATTTGGAATTACTTGTCTTTTGCAAAATATTTATGTTACATAATGCAAATAAGAAATACTTTATACAATCTACTTAATGTCAGGACTTTCTATATAGTTCAAATAATAAAGTTTTTAACGCACAAATATAGTTGATTTGAAGATCCTAAATATTAGGAAATACTAAAAAGAAATATTTTTCAATGCAAAATTTATTTTTAACATGAAAAGTGTTATAGTTATGTTGCTTTGTTCAAATAATTAGATAATTTGTATAAGATAAGATTTAATTGATTTTAAAGTCCTTACTATTATGACTTCCCACGTAGCTCAAATAAGGAAGGATTTGAAAATTTATCATTTTTGGGAGTCAAAAATTATAAATTCGTACCGCATATCTTATTGAATAAGTCAGACACATTAAAAAAGCAATTTAAAATAACTTACTTAATTCGAAAATATCAGGCTTATTCTAATTTCATAACTCAATGAAGATATGCAATCTGATTACACGTCATATCTTAGAAAAACATTACCACTAATGAGTAACAAATAAATTCTTATACTTAAAAGGAGATTGATAATCAATATTGTTGCTGCTTAAACTACATATTTTGAGAGAACATACGAAGACATTATGCACAAAAAGCATAAATCAAAACCGTGGATAGTGATAAATAGTGAAAAGTTCATGTTTTTGAGTATGTTGTCATATTATTTCTTATGTAAGTTGCGGGAGATCACATATTTTTAAAATATATGTCGGAACGAACTTGCGCAGAAAATGATCAAATAGAAGAAAAACGTTGGTGAAAAAGAGCCGAAGAAAAAAGTTCCGGATATCGAAACGAGATTCACTTCGTCAGACCGAAACCAGAGCAGAAGAAATCAACAACTAGGTCATGCGTCTGGACGCGCCCCCAGCTTCTTCGATCCAAAATAGAAGAAGTCAAATCCGCCCCAACTCAACCCTACTTCATATAAATATGATAGTTAGCCACTTTTTGAAGGGAAAATATTTTTGGGAGAGGTAAGAACACGCTGGGAGCAAGAAGAAGGATTCAACTTCACGTTTATTTTCTTCTTTCTTCCTATTTTTTTATTGTTATGAATTCTAGTCTTGTATTTGTACAAACTAGCATGAGTAAACAAACTCTTTATCTAGGATTGTGATTGAACCTCTTGGAGGAGTAATTTCTAATGCATTTAACATAATTGATCCTGTTTAATTCTCTACTTATTCAACTATGTATTCATTGTTGTTGATTAAAGGGTCCTCAATTGACTGTGTCTATTCATTACATGTTATTCGAGAGAGATTATGTATTTAGGTAGTTATTGAACAACGTTATTCCTAAAGTATATGAGAGATCAATACGAGGGGTTTAAAAGCGGGATTAGCGATAACGAAGCTTTGATGTGGTCATAGTAAGCAGTGAAAAAGTGAGAGCTAGCCTAATTCGGAAAATCGACTGGTAAATTATTGTAGTTGTGTAACACCCCGTAAAATTTCGAAGTACTTGAGTGCTAATAAGAAAATTGATGTGCGCTCATTATATTATTTTGTGTGCAGACAAGGACTATTAATATAATAGATATCAATTAATATGATAGTAAGTGTACGAGACATATTTTAAGTGATATGGAGTCTAAAGAGAGCCCTAAGTCCAAGTCAAGTTGGAAATTTTATGATAGACTAACGTTTCGAATGGGTACGCACAAGACCAAATTTTTGACGAGCATATCTACATATATGTAAGGATTTATCTAATGGATGACCAATAAAATTAAATATCTTCGAGTCTAGGTTCTAACGCTTTAAGCCGTTTGTCATTTGGACACTCCTACAAGAAATTATGACCAAATTACCAAAGGCTGGCAGAAGGTGATTTTGCGGCCAATTTTGCGATCGCAAAAGTGATTATGCGATCGCAAAAGTGGTTATGGGACCGCAAAACTGGTCGCATAATGGACCAGTGCATCCCAATTTTAGGCACCAGTTTTGCAGTCAATTGTGCGATCCACATACCCATTCTGTCGTCCATTATGCGACCAAAGACCTGATTTCGGAGGGTTAAATTTTCTATTTTCATAACCCGACCCCATTTTGATAAATAGCCTTCGGGCTTATTTTGGGGTATTTTTCTGAGGGTTTTAAAGAGAGGTAAGAGTATTTTAGAGAGAGGAGGAGGAAACCTAACATTCTAATCATCCAATCTTGCACCAATCTTCAAGAATTAAGGAAGCCAATCACAAGATCTTCATCTAAGAGGTAAGATTCAAACCGCTAGTCTTCAATTTCGAGTTTGAGATAAAAGATAGGTGATTGGGAGTATGATTCTTGGGTGTAAGAGTATTATGTATTTATGCTTGTACCAATGAGGTTTGTGGAAAGATTGTTGAGCTCAAATAAGTAAAGATTTGGTTGTGGAATGAAGAAAATCTTGTAGAAGAACCTTGTAGCTAAATTTGCACACCTAGTGTTTGATAAAATACTCAAATGAGCTAAAACCATGAATATCTTCCTAATTTGTGTTCAATTTCGTTATGTATCAAAATAGACTGGGATTGCTAGAATTTCCGGAACGTTATAGTAATTTAAGGAAAGCTCAAAGCAAGGTATGTTGGCTAAACTTTCTCTATTAGAATTGAATTCCATGATGTTCTCGTAAGTTCCAAGTATGGTTGTCTCACATCCCTTATTCTATGTTCCGAATTGTTCCCAATAAAATTGATTTTCCCGAATAAGCAAAGTATCGAGAATTATGTATTCAAAATGTGTTCCGAATTTTCCTATCACATTATGTTATCTTTTGGGAATGTATTGGAGAATGATATGTGTATTAAAATGCTATGTCTTTGAGTTGTGTTTCAAATGAAGATTATGATGCCAAATTGTATAAGAAAACTCAATATGCTTAAGACTCTTAATTGTTCATATGTGTACCTAAAGTCTTGATTAGAAATGTCTTATTGTTGATAATCTATAAAGATGGTTGGAAGTGAAATACGTGAATTGAGGATATAAAGTGTGGACAACGTGCCAAGAGTGAAAGTTATACTTGTGGCCAATGGCATTAATGAAATGAAATGATGTGAGAAAGATTATGAAATGAGCTTTGATTCAACTATTCCAAAATTGACTTCAAAAATAGAATTGCCTAAAAGCTTATGAACTCAAGTGATGCCCATATGTGGCTTTTTGAACTAATGCTATGCTTTGTAAGTAGTTTTGATGTGTTTTGCGTTCTTACATATTCGTGCGTTGAAATTATGTATTGCCCTTTTTGGGGAAAAGTATTTCAAGAATAAATGATGTGTTACTTGTGTATGATTTTAACTTGTGCTTCGATTGCCAATTACTTTTCTCCATTTTTTGGAAAGAAACCCATTGTGTTTAAAGCCTCCATTACTAATGAACCTAAAGTTGTAATTCTGAAATATTCCATTTGTTGATATTTATGATGATGATCCATGAAAGGGAAGAAATAAAAGTATGAAATATGAAATACGGCCATTGTGCCATGAATGAAGAATCATATGTATGGCCAAAAGAGCTAATGAAATAATGATGTTGAAAGTTGTTGCAAGTGCCAATGAGGCTATATACGGTTTGAAAGGTTATGAGATAAATGCATTTTTATTATTGTTTCCTTTGTATTCAAATCAAAAATACTTTTGGGAGTATCGTTAGTCACCGAGGAAGGGTAGGTAACAACCTAATTCCAAAACTATACGTGCGGGTGTAGAAGTGATTAAGGGGTAAATTCCCCTATTGATATGATGAAATTATTTCCCTTATTTGGGATGAAATTGATATGATGAAATTATTCCCCTTAAATGGTATGAGATGATTGATAGAAAAGGATGATGTTGATCGACACGGTATCATGGTGAGACGGCCTAGCCGATCGGGCAGTGATCGGACGCCATGCCGCACACATGGTGGTGATTTTGCTGGAAATTGTAATTGAAATTGTGATTTTGGTTGATGTCTTCAAATAAGACGGCCTAGCCAATCGGATCGTGATCGGACTCTGTGCTAAATTCACAGTGGTATATTTGTACATAGATTATGATGGTGCTTGAGTTTGTGATTGTGGTTGATGTCTTCAAATAAGATGGACTAGCCGATCGGGTCGTGATCGGACTCCGTGCTAAAAGTGCGGTGGTATTGGTATTGAGAGTGATTTTGGTTGATGTCTCTAATGAGATGGCCTAGCCGATCGGGTCGTGATCAGACTCCATACTAAAAGTACGGGGGTATTGGTATTGTGAATATTGGTAATGTGAACGGTGGTATTAGTACTGTGAATATTGGTACTGTGAATGGTGGTATTTTGGTGCTAAAGATCTCCCAACCAAAAATAATATTATCATCATATTTTGATTATCACTTCACAGTGTTATCTTCATATTTTGAAAATTACTATATTTTAACTTGGCGTTTGAATATCATTGATTGTTGATTGTTGTTTTCATGGTTTTCCCTTTCTTACATTGGTATTCTATTTGGAAAGAGGACATTTAGCTTTACATACTAGTACTATACCATATGTACTAACGTCCCTTTTGCCGGGGGAACTGCATCTTCAATGGATGCAGGTGGTTCATCAACGAGCAACTTTGGTCCTCATTAGCAGTCACTCTCTATTCAGTAGGTTTTGGTGAGCCCTACTCTATTCTGGGCATAATATTATTTGATGTTGTACGTTGTGTTTTGAGGTATAGCCGGGGCCTTGTTACCGGCATTTCCATATTACTCTTCTGTTGTACTTAGAGGCTCCACAGACAGGTTGTGGTTGATGTTGGGAATTAAATTAGAAATGTTGGTATTTGAAAATCATGTATTTCATTAATTCTATAAACTCGTAATATTTTGAAAATTATGAATGAAGCTTCTAATGGGAAAAAAATGGAAGTTGTTAATGAAATATTTTTAGTGTTTGATTAACGGAGTACATCTCCTCTTTATTCATGGATGAGTTTGGGTAGAAGGAAACTAGAAGGAACTAGAAGTGTTTGATTAACGGAGTACAACTGCTAGTAATACTTTTGTTGGATTTTAGTTCTTTTCGCTTTTAGTTAGTAAACACTCAAAACTCTTTATTTGACACTTTTAGAAGTTGATTGCTTAAATTCTTGTGAGGCGAGTAGTTATAATTAGTAGGTTAATTTTCTGTGGGATTCGACTCCAGACTCATAAATCGGATTATATTTGCAATAATCGCTAGAGCTTTTAGGAAGAATAGTTGGGGGTGATCAAATTTTGGTTTAATTGCTGGAGAATTAATGGTGTTATTAATTACAACTAGAATAATTGCTAGGATTTTTAGTTAGTCAATTTTATTGATTTTAATCGTATCACATTGAAATTCTAACGTATGAAATCTTGTGTGTTACAGGTGCATGCCTAGAAACTACTCGGGAACTAATGAAGTGTTTGAAGCATTACCAAAACCCGAGAAATGTTTTAGGGCAATAGATCATGCAAACAAGAAAGACAAATGACAATACAATCGAAAAGACCAAACTGAAATAAAAATGGGTGACACCATAGACGATCAAAACAACAGAAACAATGCGAATGACTTGAATAACCAGGATGTGGCACCTCTTGTTCCAAAAGAAGCCCTTTATAATTGGGCACAACCTACCATTGACAATCTTGCAACCGCAGTTGCAGTCCCTCAAGTACAAGAAGAATCCTTTCAAATCACAAATAACATGCTACATCTTCTATAGAACAAGGGGTTGTTCTCCTAGTCTTACATCGAAGATCCACAACAACATCTGGAAAATTTTGTATCAATTCATGTTACTAAAAGGAAGCTGAATGTGACACCGGAAGCAATAAAGCTGTTATTGTTTCTATTCTCAATGACTGGGGAGGCTCAGACTTTGGTTAATTCACCCCCGATAAATTTTATTACTACTTGGGAGCAATTAGTCAAGCAATTTTTGAACAAGTTCTACCCACCTACTAAGACCACAAAATAAGTTGATGAAATATTGAGCTTCAAGAAGAAACCAACCGAAATATTGCAAGAAACATGGGAGAGGTTAAATGTAATGTTGGTTAAATGTCTACACCATGGCATTCCAGATTAGATTTTGGAATAGAGATTTTACATGGGATTGACAGACAACTTAGAGGCCAATGTTGATGTTTTAGCAGGTGCAACATTTTTGAGTATATCATTTATAGAGTATATGATTCTCCTTCATAAAAATGGCTCAAAACTCGGGATGGATGACAAGCGATACTACACTCACCTTTATAGTTCACTCAGTAGCTCTGGACCTGAAAAAATCAATAGCCAAGAATATGGCCACTCTGATGACTCAAATGAGCATTCTCACCAAGAAGATTGATGAATCAGGCCAAGCAAGTACACATAGTTGACATAAATAATGGAACACACACCATGAATTGACCAACAACATGTGTGCTCGTTGAGCGGTGAAAGTGATAGCCAGAACTACCAAGAAAATATGAATTATGTAAGACCCATTGGAGGCCAGAGACAAGGTGGTTAGGATTAGGGACAAAGAATCAATAATATAGGCTAACACAGTAGCAATACAATCATAATCCTGGACCTATGCGACCACATGATCAAGTTATTCCCTATCGAAGGCAATCAAGATACAATCAATATATTCAGCACCTAACATATCAACAACCTAAACAACAACAGGTAGCTAGGCAAGATGATAAGTTGTCAAAAATAAAGGGTATGCTGCAACAAATAATTGGGGCTAATGTAAATATGGAAAACAAGGTAGTTGCGCATGACTCAGATATCAAGGGCATTGCAGTTCAATTGGGGTAGACATTCATGGATCTTAATAATCATCCTCAAGAGACGTTACCTACGGACACAAGCATCAATCCAAAAGAGCAGGACCCAAATCATCTGATGGTTGTGAGTCTGAGAAATAGTAGCGATCATGATCTAGATCAAGAAGTTTCTCGAACAAGCAGACCAGCTGCAACACTGTTGCCAGTGCCGCTTGAGGGGGATGAGTCAATTGATTTAACTGAAGTAACAATGCGACATGATAAAAAAGAAATAAGTAAAGAAAAGGAGGTCCCTAAGAAAACTGAGCAAGTGCAATAGAAGGTATCAGAAAAAGTGCCCCAGCAGGAACCAACTCACGTCACAAGAAAGAAACAACCTCTCTCACCCTTACCACAGAAGTTGGCTAAATACCATAAGGATGACCAATACAAAAAGTTCCTAGAGATGTTAAAGCAGATTCAGGTAAATATTCTACTGATAAATTTATTATGAGATATGCCGGGATATGCTAAAATGATGAAGGATTTGATGTCTCGCAAGTTCGACTTTCAAGACCTAGTCACTGTAATATTGACTCGTACTTGTAATGTGGTAGTTTCAAGACCTATAGTTGAGAATCTATCCGACCATGTAAGTTTTACAATTCCATGTACCATAACCAGTTATGCATTTGCCAAAGTACTATGTGATTTAGGGGCGAGCATAAATTTGATGCCCTTGTCTATCTATAAAAAGTTAGGCATTGGAAGAGTCAGACCCACATCTATGCTACTACAGCTGGCTGACCAAACAATGAAGAGGCCTTTAGGTATACTTGATGATGTACTGGTACAGGTAGGAAGATGTCACGACTCCAATTTTCCTCCGTAGGATGTTGTGATGGCACACAGTCTCTAAGACTAGGTAAGCCGATTATTAACAATGATTAAGCTAATTCTTAACAATGATAACTTGAAACATAGTTGATATAAGTGCCGAGACAAAAGCAGAATAAGCTTACACGACAATAATCATAATAACTTCCCAATATTGGTGATACAGAGTCATGAACTCTAGTTAAATATATGGAATGATTTCAAGGATTGAAATACAATATTGTTAAAACACAAGCTGACAGTACAAAGAAGGAAAGAACTCCATGTGACTACGACAATCAAGCAGCTCTACCTTGAATCCTCGCGGTTAACAAGCTAACTCTGCTCGGTCCGATATCTCCAATACCTGCCTCTGTACAAAATGTGCAGAAGTGTAGTATGAGTACACTACGGTCGGTACCCAGTAAGTATCAAGACTAACCTCAGTGGAGTAGTGCTGAGGTACAAGTCAAGACACTCACTAGACAAAATAACTTGTGCAGTATAAAAGTATAAAGCTAATAATGGAAAGCAGAAATCAGTAAATGGCAACAAGAATCAACAAGTGATATAAAAGGTAAAGTAATAAGAGCACAGTAAAGTATCGTCCAAACTAAGTAAGGAACACAAAAGACAACTAACTAATCAAGCCGTGTTTAATAAGTTTCACAACGAAATCACTCCGTGATACCTCGTGTCATAGTCACAAGCCCAGGGTCTTAACCCACCCTCATATACTCACGGCACCTCGTGCCCACATCTAAAATCACAACTGCATAGACAAATCACGTGCCAGAATCACAATCTACCTGGCATAGTCACAGGCTCACAGTCACAATCTGCCTGGCATGGTCATAGGCTCACCGTTACAATCCGCCCGGCATGGTCATAGGCTCACCGTTA
Source organism: Nicotiana otophora (assembly GCA_000715115.1). Lineage (NCBI taxonomy): Eukaryota > Viridiplantae > Streptophyta > Magnoliopsida > Solanales > Solanaceae > Nicotiana > Nicotiana otophora. The sequence goes on along the minus strand of AWOL01S0252080.1, from coordinate 7,817 downwards.
CAATCTGCCCGGCATGGTCATAGGCTCACAATCACAAACCGCCCGGCATAATCACAGGCTCACAATCACAATCCACCTGGCATAATCACAAGCTCAAAAATCACAACTGTCCGACATAATCACATCCTCAATAGCAACATGAAAACGGATAATACAAGAATATATGGTCATGATCAATAAATGTCATGTTTCGTACTCACGAACTAGGATAAGTGGAATTCTACACTGTATGCTTGTGCAAGTGTACTACTGCAGCCCAAGTCGACAAGTAATATCAAGGACATCTAATAGCTCATAGAACCCACTAAACAAGTCACGCAAGGGGTATGTCAAATACAAGAAAAATCATACCATCACACGAACTTCACCACCACAATGTCTCCAAACCGACACACATCATACTTGACATTTGCCACCCTTATCTCTCCGGTAGCCACCTGTATCACTCCGCTCTGACAATATCATTAGCCACCCTTATCTCTCATATAGCCACCCGTATCACTACGTGTAAAAGCCACCCGTATCACTTCGTGTAATAGTCATCCTTATCACTCCGCCCTGATAATATCATTAGCTACCTTTATCTCTCCTATAACCACCTGTATCACTCCGTATAATGGCCACACTTATCACTCCGCCCAGACAATAACACAATAGACACCTATATCACTTCATACATTCAACAACAGTGAGATGCCACCCTTATGCCCCGTATAACAACAACGGTGGAATGCTACCCTTATACTCCAATAACAACAACCCAATCACATAACAATTCACATGTACTATCGTCACAATAACACAACATAATCAACTCGTATCACAAGTGCCCATAGGCCACAACCTTTCCAAAGATTCAACGATGGCAATAAGTTCACAACAAATAGCCCACAGCTTAACACAACAAGTATAGAATCTCAATAACAACAACATAAACGGAAAAGTAACTCGGCAAGGAACCACACCTCTTTTAAACACCACTTCAAGTAAAATAGATTTATGCCTCTCGATAACTTTAATTCCAATTAATTGTTTAAGCATGCACTCATTAGTGAAAATATCTCCATGCAATGGCAAATTATCGAATAAAGAAATCACATAATGGTGAAAGTGGTAACAACTCCAAATAAAGCATATAAGAGCAAGTTCGTAAAGTAAAGAATGTGACATGTAACGACAACTTCAAATAAGGCAGGTAATTGTTAACATGACGAATAAAGGATATAACATGTGCTAACAATTTCAATAAATATATAAAGGATGCCTAAGAATTTAAACCGATAGGATTTCCACGTATAAGCCGGAGTACGTACTCGTCATCTCGCGTACACGGCTTTCACATAACATGAATGGCACAAAACGACTCAAATCCTATGGGGTAGTTCACCCCCACAAAGTTAGGCAAGACACTTACCTCAAACAAGCTAGACCGATACTCTTAAATAACCTTCTCGTGTGATACAACCTCAAGACGGCTCAAATCTTGCCAAAATAACTTCATAACATAAATAAAACTCATAGAAGTCAAATTACGGATGATAAAGCTTCGGTCTTTAATTAAAAGTAAAAGTCAACCCAAAAGGTCAACCTTGGGCTCGCACCTTGGAACCTGACAAAATTCACAAAATCCGAACACCCACTCTGATATGAGTCCAACCATACCAAGATTATCAAATTCCGATATCGAATAGCCCTTCAAATCCTCATTTTATATTTTTGAAAGATTTTTGTAAGGCCCTATAAAATTTCATAAAGGAATTTAAGGTTTCGCGGTGCCGGAGTAGGAATTTAAGGTTTCGTGGTGTCGGAGTAGGCTTAAGTGTCAAATTTCGCAAAGGATTATGTCAAATCCTAAAGCTCGCCGCGACTCGGACTTTTAGGGTTAAACAATGTACTGGGGAGTAAAGGAAAATTTTTGGTAGAAAATGTCATTTATGCGGCCCACTATGCGGTCGCATAATCATTCTGCGGACCGCATAATGGCCGCAGAGTGAAGCAAATGCAGGGTAAGATTTGGCGGAAGTCTACGGTACGTTATGCGACCGAAGACCCGTTCTGCAGTACATTATGCGACCGCAGAACAGGTTTGCAGGCCTCATAATCTCCGCAGACCCAGGCACGCGACCCCCAATTTTAGGCACCAATTGTGCAGCCGATATGCGGACCGCATATCAATTCTGCGATCGCATATGCGACCGCAGATCTTGTTCCAGAGCTTCATTTTTGGATTTTTATTATCTGACCCTACTTCGTTAAATAGACGCAATGGACCATTTTGAGCTACAATTTGATATTTTAGAGAGAAGTGGGAGTGTTTTAGAGAGAGAGGAAACCCTAGGCTAATTTTTCATCAACCTTTGCTGAAGATTTGGGAAAATTCACAAGGAAAGCTCACAAGGTCTTTATCCTAGAGGTAATATTCTACCCCCTAACTCTTAATTTCGAATTTTATCTAGAATTGGGTAATTAGTAAGATAATTTTTGGGTAGGAGAGTTGTCCATCTTAGATGCATGTGTTATCAAAGGGTGTAAGAATGATAGATAATGGGTTTGGGATGATGGAATCCACCATAGAAGGATCTTAAAACTTTAATGCACACCTAGTGTTTGATAAAATGCTCGAATGAGCTAGAACCATGATCATCCTATTAATTTGGATTCAATTTGTTATATTTTCAAAATAGATTGAAGTTGCTAAGATTTTCGGAATATTTTAGAGTGTAAGGAAGCTCAAGTGAGGCATGCTGGCTAAACTCCTCTCTTAGAATTGAATCCCACGATATTCATGTAATTTATATAAGTCCTGAGTGGTTCATTATAAAATTGGCTATTCCCAGTAAGATTGTATTGAAAGATATATGCTCAATGAGTATCCCAAATTCTTTATTCATGTTATGTTATCAATTGAGGATGTGTTCAAAATAGGGGTTGTGCATTAAAAATGTTACTTCAAGTCAAGTTCAAATGAAGGCTATTATGCCGAATTTTGTGAAGAATCTCTATGTACATTAGACTCTTAATTGATCACATATGTACTATAAAACTTGATTTGAATTGTTATTGATGTTGTTGATGATGAAAATGTTAGAAAGTGAAAAAGTGAGCATGCAATAGCAAATACGGCCAGTGTGCCAAGAATGATTTTATACTTGTGGCCACTAGTGCCAATGAAATGAAAATATGTGAGAGAAGTATGAAATGAGATGACTGATATAAAAAGGTTGATGCCTCGAATGAGACGGCCTAGACGATCAGGTCATGATCGGACACCATGCCACACTCATGGTGGTGATTGTGCTGGAAATTGTAATTGAAATTGTGATTCTGGTTGATGTCTCTAATGAGATGGCCTAGCCGATCGAGTCGTGATCGGACACCATGCTAAGAGTACGGTGGTATTGGTATTATGAATATTGGAATCGTGAATGATGGCATATTGGTACTAGAGACCTCCCAACTTAAAATATGGAAATTTATTTGAACATTGTATTGATCCTAATTTGAGGTTTGATGTTGTTTGAAGTTTCCAATGATATTATAGTTATACTTGCTTATATTATTTATCATTCTATTGAGAGGGTGTTTTGTCATTCATACTAGTACTATTCCATATGTACTAATATCCCTTTTGCCGGGCGCGCTGCATCTTCAATGGATGCAGGTGGTTCCACAGCAGGAGACACTGATCAGTTATAGCGGTACACCCTCTTCCCAACAGACTTGGTGTTACACCCCATGTTTTTGTATGTGTAAGTACACCATAAGTAAATTGATATAAGCTCGGAAATGAGATGTTACATCCGTACGTTAAAATTTCGTTGTAAGTTAAGAGACAGAAGTTCGGGAATGAGATTATTTTGGGATTATAAGTATTATGTTATTTCAAACAAGTGATAACTAGATTTGTGAAGGTGAGAGGGTAAGCAAATCGAAGAAGATGAGTTTCGTCGAAGTTTGGCAATTTGAGATAAAATACGGTCTAAGCTATAGTACCTAGTATTTATAGACTAGTTCCATACAAGGTACCACATGACCGTGATTATAAGGTGTATAAAGTGTGTTAAAAGTATGTGGTATTTTAAGTAATTTGGGATAATTCTTAATTATGTAGGTGATTGGTTAATTATTGGATAGTGGGAGATTATTAAGTTAATCAAGAGATTAGTGATTAATTAATTATAATGTTTGGATAAGATTAATTATGCTAATGTGGCAGCAATTGGAACAAGGATCAAGACCCAAATTATGACTCTTATATTACATAGCAAGGTGTCACTTTTTAAGAGAATTTAGTGGCCAAATCATCATGCCACGTGGGGCCCACACCTAAATGCTTAAAAACCTTTCTAAACTCACTTTGTATCTCTACAAGGTGATGAAGGATGCTTCAGCAAGCTCATATAAGAACGTATGTAATAGTAACGTGAGTTATCCAACAATTCATACGAGATTGTGTCTTAAGCAACGTGAGGTTTTGTGATTCTAACGGAGTACAGTGCAATCTTTCCCAAGAATATCATACGAAATTTTTCCTACTCCAGGTATGTTAAGGCTAAGTCCTTCCTTCATTTTGGCATGATCTCGTAATTACATATATTTGATAACGAGGCATAAAGAGAAGTTCATACTCTCGAATTTATATACATTATCCTAGTCTCATAAATTACAGTATTCACCTTATCAGGACTTCATATATAATTAAGTATTGTCTTCTTCCAGTCAAGAGAGCAGAGAGCCTATAAAATATTTTCATTACCATCGAGCTATAATCGATGGGCAGGTCCCTATTGGGCAACCTCTGATAAGACGGTAAGTTATATACCGAGCCTACTGTGGCCATGCGCCTACGAGCGAGCCCAGTTGGCCGAGATAGAAAGCCTAGTATGGCTGAGCGCCTATAGCGAGCCTACTACGGTAGAGCAGTTATATATATATATATATATATATATATATATATACCGAGCTTTATAAGGCTGGACAACTATTTTACTTGCTATATTGAGTAAGTTAGTCAGTATCAGCAGGTGAGCATATCTTCAGATTATATTTGACTTCCACTTACTTTCAGTTATTATATTATCAGTTCAGTTTCAGCTTTCAGTATATTGCCTTACATACTCGGTACATTATTTCGTACTGACGTCCCTTTTCTAGGGGCGCTATATTTCATGCGTGTAGGTTAAAACAGACAGACGGGTGGACCTCCTCATTAGGTGTTGCCCGAGTTTAACTTGATCGGTAAGCTGCATGCCTTTTGGAGTTGCCAGATCTAGAGCTTTATGCATATCTTGTGTATATATGTATATATGATATTAGTAGGTCGGGCCCTGTTCCGGTCACAGTATATCCATCAGTAGAGGCTTGTAGACATATCCTGTCAGTTAGTGCAGTATTTTGGGTTTGTAAGCCTTTTATGTATATTTTGTTGGTTTGCTAGCTGTAGTCGTTATGACGGCCTTATCGTCCCAACATTATATTAAAGTTTAGTTAGCATTCGCAATTGTCTTGCAATGTGACCCATGACCAAAGTATGACATTATATGTTCAGAGTCCCTTAGTCGCAAGTTGGTACGCAAGGATAGGTGAGGCACCGGGTGCCGGTCTCACCCCCCAGGTTCGGGGCGTGACAGAAGGGGTATCAGAG
>AWOL01S0252069.1:0-19149 GCA_000715115.1 Nicotiana otophora | reverse complement strand
GTCTTCACCACCTTCCAATGTTCCTCACCAGGATTTGCCTGATATCGACTAGTCACTCCTAGTTCATAAGCCACATCAAGACGTGTACATGTCATGGTATACATGATAGCTCCCACTGCACTAGCGTATGAGATCCTACCCATGCGTTCTCTCTCTTCGAGTATATTTGGACAATCCTCCCTACTGAGAGTAGTTCCAATGCCTATCGGTAGATAGCCTCTTTTGGAATTATCCATGTTATACCTCTTTAAGATGGTATCAATGTACAAAGACTGGGAAAGTCCAAGCAGCTTCCTCGATCTATCTCTATAGATCTCTATTCCCAATATATAAGCTGCTTCTCCCAAGTCTTTCATGAAAAACTGTTCAGATAGCCAAATCTTGGTACTTTGTAATACCGGTATATCATTTTTAGTGAGCAATATATCATCAACATACAATACTAAGAATATGATTGTTCTCCCACTAACCTTTTTGTACACACAACACTCTTCTTCGCATCTAACAAAACTTAACTTTTCAATTATCTTGTTAAAGCAAATATTCCAACTTCGAGAAGCTTGCTTTAGTCCATAATGGATCTTTGTAGCTCGTAAATCTTATTATGATCAGACAGAGATGTGAAACCTTCAGGTTGTGTCATGTACACATCCTCTTCTAGCTCACCATTAAGGAAAGTTATTTTCACATCCATTTGTCATATTTCATTATCAGAACCTTGTGTCGCCTCTTCATAGGTCTTAGGGTCATCATCATTATGATCAACCTCATTTGATATATCATTTTGTACCATTAGGTATAATCTAGTTGGTACATGACGCTCTCATGTAGACTTTCTAAGAGGTTCTTGTACAACTTGCTCACCTTGTGTTGGATTTGGTTGTTGTTCAATTTAGTTTTGAAACCGGTTCATTAACCTATTTTTGAACTATATTTAGCTCTTGAACTTCAACCGTTGAAGATGGAAACTTCCTTGTTAACTTCAAAACATCCAATAAAAGTTCTTCAACTTGTGTCTCAAGATTTTGTGTAATCACTCGGCCGGTTGTTTTGAGTAATATAACCCCGTTCCCCTATTTAATGCTCAAGTTGCACTTTACAATTATTTTATAACTTACCGGGTTAGTTAGTTCGGGTCCGGAAGGAGTTTGGAGTGGAATGAGACACTTAGTCTCATAATTGAAAACTTAAGTTGAAAAAGTTGACCGGATATTGACTTATGTGTAAACGACCTCAGATTAGAATTCTAATAGTTTCGTATGATAATTTTGGACTTAGAAGCATGTCAGGAAAATTATTTGGAGGTCCGTAGTGTAATTAGGCTTGAAGTGGCGAAAGTCGAATTTTTGAGAAGTTTGACCGGGTATTGACTTTTTGATATCGGGGTCAGAATCCGATTTGGAAAATTTGAATACCTTCGTTATGTCATTTATGACTTGTGTGCAAAATTTGAGGTCAATCGGACTTGATTTGATAGGTTACGGCGTCGTTTGTAGAAATTTCAAAGTTCATTAGGCTTGAATTGTGGTATGATTCTTGGTTTTAGCATTGTTTGAGGTTATTTGAGGATTCGACTAAGTTCGCATCATATTTTAGGACTTGTTGGTATATTTGGTTGAGGTCTCGAGTGAGTTTCGGATGGCTAACGGATAAATTTTGAACTTTGCATTCCAGTTGAAGAATGTTGGTTTTCTGTCACTGGTTTCCTTCTACGCGATCGCATGAGAATGTCCGCGATCGCGTAGGCTTGTTTGAGGCAGTGATGATTTTGTTCTTCGCGATCGCAAGAAGAGGGCCACGACCGCGTAGCTGTGCGAGTTTTTTATTCGTGAACGCGTGAAGAAGGTCACGTTCACGTAGAGTAAGTGGAGCAGAAGTAGAGGTCACGCGTTTTGTGCTTCGAGATCTCGTGGACGAGTCCGTGATCGCGTAGGCTTGTGAGAGTGAGCTTCGTGATCGCATGAAAAAGTCCGCGATCAAGTAGTGTTAATTTGGGCAGTGGGAGAATTGTGCTTCGCGATCGCATGGACAAGTCCGCGATCGTGTAGAGCAAATGACTGGGCAGATAGTTTGGAACTCGAAGAGAGAGGATTTTCAGGAGATTTTCAAGGAAAACAACGGGGTAAGTATTTCTAACTCAATATTGGTTAAATTACCCGAATCCATGGTTGTTTTTGACAGTTAATTAGTGAATTAAGTCGGAAGATTTAGAAAATCCTCTTGGTTTAATTTGAAGATTTGAGGGTTGAATTGAAGTCGGATTTTAGTAAAATTGGTATGGTTAGACTCGTGGTTGAATGAGCTTCCGTATTTTGTAACTTTTGTCGGGTTTCGAATCGTGAACCCCACAGGCGATTTTTGAGCTAAATGTCGGATTTTTATGGGAAATTAGTATTTTCTTATGGAATTAATTTCAATAAATTTTATTGACCGAATCAAATTATTTATGGCTAGATTCAAGATGTTTGGAGGCCAATTCACGAGGCAAAGACATTGAAGAATAAAGAATTACACAGTTTGAGGTAAGTAATAGTTCTAAATTTGGTCCTGAGTGTATGAAACCCCGGATTATGTGTTATGTGATTAGTTTTGAGGTGACGCACATGCTAGATGACGGGCGTGTGGGCGTGCACCGTAAGAATTGTAACTTGGTCAAATTCCATGGAACTGTGTAGTTGAATAATCTGTTGATACCAGTACATTCAATATGTGTTAGAGAAAATTGAGTTGAGACTCGTATTAAAAATCATCCTTAGACATATGTTGTTATTATTGGTACCCACTGGGGTCATTTCTGTGGTTGAATTATATGTTCAAATTGTAATTTCACACTCAGTCATGTTTATTCATTTCATATCATATCTCAGTCTCTATTGTTATTTATTAATACATCATATTCTCATTTTGGGCTGATTATCATGATTTCTGAAAGCCCGAGAGACTGGAGAGGTTAATGACTAAGTGAGGTCGAGGGCCTAATTGTGAGGATATTTATGGGATCGGGTAGCACGCCACAACATGTTTCATTGATTTATGCCATGATTGGCTTGATATAGCGCTTGGGCTGAAGGAGCCCCTCCGGAGTCTGTACATATCTCCAGTGAGCACAGGTACCTACTGAGTGTAAATACTGAGTGTCGAGTGATGAGTGACTGTGAGGAATGAGCGACTGTGAGAAAAGAGTGACTGTGAGGTTGGAGTGAATGGGAGGGCTGAGTGACTGTAACTCTGAGAGGATGCATTTATTTCATTGTTTGCTATATTTCAGCTGTCATATATCACTATTTTGAAAATTTCGAAACAACATTATTTTATGTTTCAGTCAAATTTGATATGAAATTTTTGGGAAATTTTAAATGTTGAACTTGAGAGCATGCCTACCCTTTTATGTTGGAAAGTATTGTATTTGGACTTAGGTGAGAAGCTCGTCACTACTTTCAGTTTTTTATTTATTATTGTTACTTACTAAGTTGGTTGTACTCATGCTACACTCTGCACTTCGTGTGCAGATCCAGGTGATCCCGAATACAGTGGGTGTTGATTCTTTCACACAGTTGATTTTTTGAAGATTCAGATGTAGCTGCTATGTTTTGCAGTCCTTGTCTCTCCTTTCCTATCCTTTTGTTTACTATATTTGGTCTCGAATTATTATAGACCGTGTTTCCCAGACTTGTAATATATAGATGCTCATTTACTCAGTGACACCAGGTTTTTAGGAGTGTTTGTATCGGTATTTGCGAGACTTGTGGATTGTATTTAAATATTATATTTTCAAACATAAAAGAAATTATGGCTTATTAAGGTTGTCGGCTTGCCTAGTATCGAGATAGGCGCCATCACGATAGGTTAGGATTTTGGGTCATGACAAGTTGGTATCAGAACCAGGTTACATGGGTCTCACGAGTCATGAGCAGGTTTAGTAGAGTCTTGCGTATCGGTACGGAGACGTATGTACTTATCTTCGAGAGGTTGTCTAACCCTTAGGAAAATTTCACTTTCTTGTATTCTGTCGTGCGAATTGTTGATTCCGGAAACTAAATTTCTGTTATTCTATTCTCTCAGAAATGGTGAGGACATGTACTACTGAATCGGACGGTCAGCCACCAGTGCCACCAGCTAGGGTCATGAGAGGCCGGGGCCGTGGTAGAGGCTTGAGCCGAGGTAGAGGTAGAGGTCGAGGTATAGCTCGTGCAGCAGTTGGAGCAGCACTTCTAGTACCACCAGTTGCTCCAGCTCAGGAGGAGATTCCAATTACAATTGAGACGGCGAGACCAGCTCAGGCACCAGCTGTACTTATTGCACTTCCAGGCCTTCAGGAGGCTCTGGCCCAGATATTGACAGGTTGCACTGGTCTTGCTCAGGTGGTTTCGGCTTAGGCCGCACCTTTCACTTCTCAAGCTGGGAGAGGTACTCATACCCCTATTTCCCGTACTCCAGATCAGGTAGTGCATGGACTTCAGATACCGGGGGAAATACCAGTCAAGCCAGTTGCAGCTGCTCAGGCCTCGGTAGTCCCCGTTATGGCAGATGATGAGCAAAGGAGACTTGAGAGATTTGGGAGGCTTCGACCTCCATCATTTAGCGATGCTGAGTCAGATGATGCTTAGTGTTTTCTAGATAAGTGCCAGCAGATGCTTCGGACATCGGGTATTTTAGAGACCAGTGGGGTCTCGTTCACTACTTTTCAATTTTCTGGGCTACCTTCAGATGGTGGGAGGCCTATGAGAGGCGCAGGCCGATCGGTGCAGTACCACTTACATGGCAGGAATTCTCCATTCTCTTTTTGGAGAAGTTTGTGCCGCAGTCTCGTAGAGAGGAGCTGTCCAGTGAAGGGATTAAAGTGGATCCGAAGATAATACATTATGGTTCGAACTCTTCAAATATAATCTTAAAATATATCGTAAATACATTTTAGACACGAGAAACTATGGCTCTGATACCACTGTAGGATTGCATATAGATGTTCATAATACGCAACGGAAGATAATAACAATCTTAGGCAGATCTCTTCGTGTTTAAAGTTTATTTACATATCAAAAATCGAATCTAAGACGTACAAGGTGAAGAGAGTCTCGTTTCAAAATTTTCTTCGATAGTGCGAAGACTCTATGCGTATCCACACCAGATCGATCCTTGCTATCAACTCTTTGATCAATAAAACCCGCGAATAAATTGAATAAAATATTGTGCTGAAAGTTTTTTCAAAAATCTCAACTCAAAGGTAGAAGAACAAGAAACATTTTTTTTGTAATTGTATTTCCTCTCTTGACTTTGTATTGCACTTACACTTTCACAAAGTGGGTTTTCTTTTCAAGACATAATGAGGAAAAGCTTCTCCATCACCCTTTACATAACATCACCTATAAACCCTTTTTCTATTTGGTTGAGATAATAATTTACTTAGGGTAAAAGTTTATTCTAAAATAAACTCCATGAAACTTTATATATGGAAAAATTGAAATTCCCATTCCTTGGTAACGTGACTTCATGCCGAGAAAGCTTTATAGACTCTGCATGTCCAATTCTAATTTGGATTCTAGTTATAAACTTTTATATTAATATTTTATATAATATCAATCCCATTCGTAATGGGTTTTGTAACGACTCGGCCGGTCGTTTCGAGAGTTGTAGCCCCGTTCCCCCATTTAGTGCTCCATTTATGCTTTATAGCTGTTATATAACTTATCAGGTTAGTTGGTTTGGGTCCGGAGTGAATTCAGTATGAAATGAGACACTTAGTCTCTTAAATGAAAAACTTAAGTTGGAAAAATCGACCGGATGTTGATCAATGTATAAACAATCCTGGATTCAAATTCTGATTATTCCAGCAGCCCCGTATGGTGATTTTAGACTTAGGAGCGTATCCGAAAAGTTATTTGGAGGTTCGTAGTGGTATTAGGCTTGAAATGGTGAAAGTCAAATTTTTGGGAAGTTTGACCGGGGGGTTGAATCCGGGTTGGATTCCAATTCCGGAAGTTACAGTAGGTTCGTGGGGTCATTTATGACTTGTATGTAAAATTTGAGGTCAATCAAATGTGATTTGATAGGTCTCGATGTTGTTTGTAGAATTTTGAAATTTTGAAGTTTTTTAGGCTTGATTCCGTGTGTAATTCGCGTTTTCGATGTTGTTGGAGGTGATTTGAAGGTTCGATTAAGTTCGTATGATGTTATAAGACTTGTTGGTATGTTTGGTTGAGGTCCCGGGGGGCCTCGGGTTGATTTCCGGTGGTTAACGAAATTGGAATGTGATTTGAGAAGTTGCTGAAGTCTGAGAGCTGCTGGTATGACCGCACCTGCGGAGAGGGGACTACAAATGCGATGCCGCAAGTGCGGCAAGTTAAGCGTAGGTATGGAAAGGGGTGGATACCAGCATGGGTCGCAGGTGTTATAGTTTCTCCGCACCTGCGATAGCGCAGATGCGAACCATGGGTCGCAGGAGCGGAGGGAGCCGGAGTTAGTCATTTCCGCAGGTGCGCCCAGATTATTCGCACCAGCAGGCGAGCAGGTGCGAGCCCAGGCATCGCAGGTGCGAAAGTGCATAGGTAGAACCTATATCAGCGGGGTCCGAGATGTTTGGCTTCGTTTCATCATTTTGAGCTCGGATTTTAGAGATTTTGAGTGGGCTTTTCAAGTAGAATTCTTGAGGTAAGTTCCGTGTCTTCATTTTTCTTCAATAATTATGTTTCCCCACTGATTTCCCACCTAGATGGTGTGTTTTTGAGGTGCAAATTGGGGATTTGAGGCTAGGGATTTGGAGAGTTGGTTTTGAGGATTTGAATGACCAATTGGTGTCGGATTTTGATGAATTTGGTATGGTTAGGCTCGTGGGTGAATGAGCTTTCAGATTTTGTAACTTTTCTCGGATTTCGAGACATGAGCCTGATGGTCGGGTTTAGGCAGATTTCGGATTTTGGCTATAATTTTGTATTTTTCTTCTGGAGTTAATTCCTTTAGCATATATTGATTGTGTTGTACTGCTTGTGGCTAGATTCGGGACATTTGGAGACGGATTTGAGAGGCAAGGGCATTTTGGAGTAGAATTTAGCCCGGATTGAGGTAAGTAACACTTTCAAATTTGATTATGAGGGTTCGAAACCCCGAATTATGTGTTATATGATTGGTATTAAGGTGACACGCATGCCAAGTGACGGGCGTGCAGGCGTGCACCGTGAAAATTGTGACCTGGTTGACTCCATGGCACCGTATAGTGGTTTTATCTTGTTGATACCTGTGTATTCATCATGTGATAAATAATTGAGTTGTCGCTCATGCTAGATATCATGTTTAGGCTTTATGTTGGTATTGTTGGTACACATAGTGGTCGTTTCTTCTTGTTGACTTATCGATTTCATTGATATTTCATACTCAGTTATATTCATTTATTTCATATCTCATCGCAGACTCTGTTGTTATTTATTGATGCATCACATCATTATTGTTGGGCTAGTATCATGACATTGTGAGCCCGTGAGAGAGAGACTGGATAGATTGATGACTGAGTGAGGCCGAGTGCCTGATTATGAGTGACATTTATGGGATCGGACTACACACCGCAGTGGTTATACTGATTTATGATAGCGCTTGGGCTGAAGGAGCCCCTCCGCAGTATGCACACACCCCCAGTGAGCGCGGTTGATATTATATGGAGATAGATCTTCTCCACAGGGCTGGATTGGCCTTCCTCGGTACTGGGTGACTTATAGTCAATGATATATATGTTCCGGGATGGATCTTCCCTGGGCTATGTGGGCCATATACAATACCGAGTGGTTGAGTATTTTAGAGTGTGAACCTGGAGTTGGATATTCTCCACAAGGCTGGATTGGCCTTCCTCAGTACTGGTGACTTATAGTCAGTGGTGTATATGTTCAGGGATGGATCTTCCCTAGGCCGTATGGGCCATATATAGTACCGAGTGGTTGAGTATTCGAGAGTATGGTCACATGAGGCTGTCAACATGATGCATCACATACAACATTGCATTGGCATGGTAGAGGTTGAGGAGTTATATCTTTCATATCATTAAGATTGATCCATTTTACCGTTTTAAGATATCTATCAAACTTGAAAGCATTTCTGCACTACTATTTCTGTATTGAATTGTGCCGGTTGAGTTTGTCACTACTTTCAGCCAACAGTTTGGATTTGTTACTTTTCATTGGTTGTACTCATGCTACACCATGCGCCTCGTATGCAGATCCATGTACTTCTGGTTACGGCAATTGCTGATTGAGGAGATCAGAACTCGGAGACTATTGAGGTAGCTGCATGGCATTTGCAGGCCTTGACACTCCTTTATTATCTTTATCTGTACTTCAGTTTTACTCCTTACACATTGTAGTAGACTGTATTCTAACATATATGCTCATGTACAATCCATCCCGATCTTGGGATGGATTGTATCGTAATTTGGATATTTCTGTTTTCAAAAGGCTTTTTCCTTAATTATTAAATTGCTTCCACCTATATTTTAAAGATTTTATTGTGTTGAGATAGTTGAGTAGCGTCTTGCCTAGTTCCATGATAGACGTCATCACGACGGTTGATTTTTGTGTCGTGACAAGTTGGTATCAAAGCTTAGGTTACATAGGTCTCACGAGCCATGAGTAACTTTTAAAAGAGTCTTGCGGATCGATACGGAGACGTTTGTACTTATCTTCGAGAGGCGGTCGGACCCTTAGGAAGATTTCAAATTTCTTGTACTTTCTATTATTCTATTCTCTTACAGATGGTGAGGACACATATGACTAGGCAGAACGGACAGCCACCACTACCACCAGCTAGGGCTGCGAGAGGTCGAGGTCACGGTAGAGGCCGCGGTAGGGGCAGAGGTATATCTAGGGCAGCACCTGCAGACCCACTAATTGCTCCAGCTCAGGCACCAACTGTGCCCATTGAGATTCCAGGCCTTCAGGAGACTTTGGCCAAGATATTGATAGTTTGCACTGGCCTTGCTCAGGTAGTTTCGGCTCAGGCCGCACCTGCCACTTCTCAGGCTGGGGAAGGTACTCATACCCATGTTTCCCGTACTCCGGATCAGGTAGTGCAAGGACTTCAAATACCGGGGGCATTACTAGCCCAGCCGACTACAGCTGCTCAGACCCCGGTAGTCCCCGTTATGGTAGACGATGTGCAGAGGAGGCTTGTGATATTTGGGAGGCTTCGACCTCCATCATTTAGTGGTGTTGAGTCAGAAGATGCTCAGTATATTTTGGATAAGTATGAGCGGATGCTTCGGACAACGGGTATTATGGAGACCAGTGGGGTCTCGTTCACTACTTTTCAGTTTTCTGGGGCTTCCTTCAGATGGTGGGACGCTTATGAGAGGCGCAGACCGGTTGGTGCAGCACCACTTACATGGCCGGAGTTCTTTGTTCTCTTCTTGCAGAAGTTCGTGCCACAGTCTCGCAGAGAGGAGCTGCATAGACAGTTTGAGCAGCTTCGTCAGGATAACATGTCTATGATGCAGTACGAGATGAGGTTTTCTGAGTTGGCTTGTCACGCATTTTGGCTAGTTCCCACTGATAGGGAGAGGATTCATAGGTTCGTTGATGGCCTCACATATCAGTTGCGATTGCTTATGAATAGAGAGAGGGTATCTGGTGCTATTTTTGATGAGGTAGTCGACATTGATCGGCATATAGAGATGGTCCGCAGTCAGGAGCAAGGTGAGAGGGATGCCAAAAGGCCTCGTGGATCAGGTGATTTCAGTGGTGTTCCTTCAGGGGTTCAGTTTTACCGCGACAGGGGTCGACCTTACAGGCATGCTCTGACCGGTCGTCCAATTCACCATGGTGCATCATCCAGCCATGGTTCATATGGTTATCATCAGGGCCAGTAATCTCTCGGTGCCCAACTAGCTCAGAGTTTATCCCATGCACCATTAGTTCAGGGCTCATCGGCACCGAGGTCTTCTAGCGGGTATTCTGGTGCTCGAGGCTCTCTCCAGTCCCCACCGCCATTTACAGGGAGGGGTTATTTTGAGTGTGGAGATATGGGTCACATCAAGAGGTATTGTCCCCACCTTACGGGAGGTCCAGCTCAGCAGAGGAGTCAGCCTACGACTTCACCTCCCGTTATTTTGCCACCCACTCAGCCAGCTCGGGGTGGAGCTTAGTCAGTTAGGGGTCGCCCTATAGGGGGAGGTCGATTAGGCGATGGTCAAGCTCGATTCTATCCTATTCCTGTCAGACCAGATGTTGTTGCTTCATACATAGTTATTACATGTATTGTCTCAGTTTTCCACAGAGAGGCCTCTGTACTATTTGACCCTGGTGCCACTTATTCATATGTATCATCATACTTCTCTAATCATTTGGATATGCCCCGTGAGTCCTTAGTTTCATCTGTTCATGTTTCTATACCGGTGGGCAATACTATTATTGTGGACCGTGTATATCAGTCGTGTATAGTGACTATTGGGAGTCTAGATACTAGAGTTGATCTCTTGTTGCTTAGTATGGTTTATTTTGACCTGATCTTGGGTATGGATTGGTTGTCTCTATGTCATGCTGTTCTAGATTGTCATGCTAAGAATGTGATGTTGGCGATGCCGGGGTTGCCGAGGATTAAGTGGAGAGGTTCTCTAGACTATGCTCCCAGTAGAGTGATTTCATATTTGAAGGCCCAGTGGATGGTTGGGAAGGGTTGTTTATCTTATTTGGCTCTTGTGAGGGATGTTAGTGTTGATGCTCCTACTATTGATTCTATTCCGGTGGTGCGGGAATTTCCATATGTTTTTCCTGCAAACTTGCCAGGCATGCTTCCCGACAGGGATATTGACTTCGGTATTGACTTGGTGCCAGGCACTCATCCTATTTCTATTCCACCATATCGCATGGCACCGAATGAGTTGAAGGAATTGAAGGAGCAACTTTAGGAACTCCTTGATAAGGGGTTTATTAGGCCTAGTGTATCACCTTGGGGTGCACCAGTGTTGTTTGTGAAGAAGAAGGACGGTACTATGAGAATGTGCATTGATTATAGACAGTTGAGCAAAGTTACAATCAAGAACAAGTATGCTTTGCCACATATTGATGATCTGTTTGACCAACTTCAGGGAGCGAGGGTGTTCTCCAAGATTGATTTGAGGTCTGGGTATCACCAGTTGAAGATTCGGGACTTGAATATTCTAAAGACAGCATTCAGGACCCGTTATGGTCATTATAGGTTTCTTGTGATGTCTTTTGGGCTGACCAATGCCCCAACAACGTTCATGCATATGATGAATAGTGTGTTTCAGCCTTATCTCGACTTGTTTGTTATTGTATTCATTGATGGTATCCTGGTATACTCTCGTAGCCAGGAAGAGCATGCCCAGCATCTGCGGATTATGTTGTAGCGGCTGAGGGAGGAGAAACTTTATGCCAAGTTCTCCAAGTGTGAATTCTGGCTCAGTTTAGTGGCATACTTGGGACACATGGTGTCCACTGAGGGTATTCAGGTGGATCTGAAGAAGATAGAGGCGGTTCATAGTTGGCCCGAACAGTCCTCATCTATGGAGATTCAGAGCTTTCTCGGCTTGGCCGGTTATTATCGTCGCTTTATGGAGGGTTTCTCATCTATTGCATCGCCCTTGACCAAATTGACCCAAAAGGGTGCTCCTTTCGGGTGGTCAGATGAGTGTGAGGAGATCTTTCAGAAGCTCAAGACTACCTTGACCACAACTCCAGTTCTAGTTTTGTCGTCAGCTACAAGCTCTTATATAATGTATTGTGATGCTTCTCGGATCGACATTGGGTGTGTGTTGATGCAGGAGGGTAGAGTGATTGCTTATGCTTCGCGCCAGTTAAAGCCTCATGAGAAGAACTACCATGTTCATGATTTGGAGTTGGCTTCCATTGTTCATGCGTTGAAGATTTGGAGGCACTATCTCTATGGTGTATCTTGTGAGGTATTTACTGATCATCATAGCCTCCAGCACTTGTTCAAACAAAAGGATCTAAATTTGAGACAGCGGAGATGGTTGGAGTTGTTAAAAGACTATGATATCCCCATTTTATATCATACATGGAAGGCTAGTATGGTGGCTGATGCCTTGAGTAGAAAAGCAATGAGTATGGGTAGTCTTGCATTCATTCCTGTTGTGGAGAGACCTCTTGCAGTTTATGTTCAGGCTTTGGCCAACTAGTTCGTGAGATAAAATATTTTGGAGCCCAGTCGGGTTCTAGCTTGTGTGGTTTCTCGGTCTTCATTATACAATCGCATCAGAGAGTGAGAGTATGATGATCCCCATTTACTTGTCTTTAAGGACACGGTTCAGCACGGTGATTCCAAAGATGTGACTATTGGGGATGATGGGGTATTAAGGATGCAAGGTCGTATTTGTGTGCCCAATGTGGATGGGCTACGTGAGTTGATTCTTGAGGAGGCCCACAGCTTGCGGTACTCCATTTATCCAGGTGCCGCGAAGATGAATCGGGACTTGAGGCAGCATTATTGGTGGAGGAGAATGAAGAAGGATGTAGTGGGATTTGTATCTCGGTGCCTTAATTGTCAGCAGGTGAAGTATGAGCATCAGAGACCGGGTGGATTGCTTCAGAGGTTAGAGATTCCAGAGTGGAAATGGGAGCGGATCACCATGGATTTTATAGTTGGACTCCCACGGACTTCGAGAAAGTTCGATGTTATTTAGGTGATTGTGGATCGGCTGACCAAGTCTGCACACTTCATTCCAGTTGGTACTACATATTCTTCGGAGCGGTTGGTTGAGATTTACATCAGAGAGATTGTTCGCCTTCACGGTGTACCAGTTTCCAGCATTTTAGATAGAGGCACGCATTTTACATCACAGTTTTAGAGAGCCGTGCAGCGAGAGTTGGGCACCTAGGTTGCGTTGAGCATAATATTTCACCCTCAAATTGACGGACAGTCCGAGTGCACTATTCAAATATTGGAGGATATCTTACGCGCTTGTGTCATTGATTTTGGGGGTTCTTGGGATCAGTTTCTGCCACTCACGAAGTTTGCTTACAACAACAGTTATCAGTCGAGCATCCAGATGGCCGCGTATGATGCTTTGTATGGGAGGCGGTGTAGATCTCCGGTTGGTTTGTTTGAGCCCGGTGAGGCTAGACTTTTCGGTACAGACTTGGTTCAGGATGCATTGGACAAGGTTAAATTGATTCAAGAGCGGCTTCGCACGGCGCTGTCTAGATAGAAGAGCTATGCCGACAGGAAGGTCCATGATGTGTCTTACATGGTTGGAGAGAAGGCTCTGCTGAAGGTTTCACCCATGAAGGGTGTTATGAGGTTCGGCAAGAAGGGCAAGTTGAGCCCTCGGTTCATTGGGCCTTTTGAGGTACTTGAGAGGATTGGGGATGTGGCTTACAAGCTTGCCTTGCCACCTAGCTTGTCGAGTGTGCACCCAGTATTTCATGTTTCTATGCTTCGAAAGTATATCGACGATCTGTCTCATGTTTTGAATTTTAGTACGGTTCAGTTAGATGGTAATTTGACTTATGATGTGGAGGCGGTGGCCATTTTAGATCGGCAGTTTCGGAAGTTGAGATCAAAGGATATAGCTTCAGTGAAGTGGAGAGGTCAGCCCGTGGAGGAGGCTACTTGGGAGACAGATCAGGAGATGCGGAGCAGCTATCCACACCTATCTGAGACTCTATATATGTTTCTTAACCCATTCGAGGACAAATGTTTGTTTAAGAGAGGGGAAGATGTAACGACTCGGCCGGTCGTTTTGAGAGTTGTAGCCCCGTTCCCCCATTTACTGCTCCATTTATGCTTAATAACTGTTATCGGGTCAGCTAGTTCAGGTCCATACTGAATTCAGTGTGAAATGAGACACTTAGTCTCTTAAATGGAAAGCCTAAGTTGGAAAAGTCGACCGGATATTGATCTATGTATAAATGACCCCGAATTCGAATTCTGATGATTCTAGTAGCTCCGTATGGTGATTTTGGACTTAGGAGCGTGTCCGGAAAATTATTTGGAGGTTCGTAGTGGGATTAGGCTTGAAATGGAGAAAGTCGAATTTTTGGGAAGTTTGATCGGAAGGTTGACTTTTTGATATCGGGGTCGGATTTTGATTCCAGAAGTTGTAGTAGGTTTGTGGGGTCATTTATGACTTGTGTGCAAAATTTGAGGTCAATCAGACATGATTTGATAGGTTTTGGCGTCATTTGTAGAATTTGGAAATTTTAAAGTTTCTTAGGCTTGAATCCGTGTGTAATTCGTGCTTTCGATATTGTTGAGGTGATTTGAAGATTCGATTAAATTTGTATGATGTTATAAGACTTTTTGGTATGTTTGGTTGAGGTCCCGGGGGCCTCGGGTTGATTTAGGGTGGTTAACGAACTTGGAATGTGATTTGAAAAGTTCTTGAAGTCTAAAAGCTGCTAGTGTGACCGCACCTGCAATGCCGCAGGTGTGGCAGGTTAAGCGCAGGTGCAGAAAGGGGTGGATACCAGCAGGGACACAGATGCGATGGTTTCTCTGCACCAGCGATAGCGTAGATGCGGACCATGGGTCGTAGGAGCGGAGGCAGCCGAAGTTAGTCATTTCTGCAGGTGCGCACAGACTTTTCGTACCAGCGGGTGCGCAGGTGCGAGCCTAGGCTCTGTAGGTGCGGAAGTGCCTGGGTAGAACCTATATCACCGGGGTCCGAGATATTTGGCTTCATTTCATCATTTGGAGCTCGTATTTTAGAGGTTTTGAGAGGACGTTTCAAGTGGAATTCATGAGATAAGTTCCTTGTCTTCATTTTTCTTTAATAATTATGTTTCCCCACTGATTTCCCACCTAGATAGTATGTTTTTAAGGGTTAAATTGGAGATTTGAGGCTAGGGATTTGGAGAGTTGATTTTGAGGATTTGAATGACCAATTAGTGTCGGAATTTGATGAATTTGATATGGTTAGGCTCGTGAGTGAATGAGCTTTCAGATTTTGTGACTTTTGTCGGATTTCGAGATGTGGGCTCGGGGGTCGGGTTTAGGCCGATTTTGGATTTTGGCTATAATTTTGTATTTTTCTTGTGGAATTAATTTCTTTAGCCTATATTGATTGTATTGTACTGCTTGTGGCTAGATTCGAGACGTTTGGAGACGGATTTGAGAGGCAAGGACATTTTGGAGTAGAATTTAGCCCGGATTGAGGTAAGTAGCTCTTTCAAACTTGGTTTTGAGGGTTCGAAACCCCGAATTATGTGTTATGTGATTGGTATTGAGGTGACGCATATGCCAAGTGACGGACGTGCAGGCATGCACTGTGAGAATTGTGACCTGGTTGACTTCATGGCACTGTATAGTGGTTGTATCTTGTTGATACCCGTGTATTCATCATGTGATAAATAATTGAGTTGTCACTCATGCTAGATATCATGTTTAGGCTTTATGTTGGTACTGTTGGGACCCATAGTGGTCGTTTCTTGTTGTTGACTTACCGATTTCATTGATATTTCATACTCAGTCATATTCATTCATTTCATATCTCATCGCAGTCTCTGTTGTTATTTATTGATGCATCACATCATTATTTGTTGGCTAGTATCTTGACATTGTGAGCCCATGAGAGAGATACTGGAAAGATTGATGACTGAGTGAAGCCGAGTGCCTGATTATGAGTGACAGTTATGGGATCAGGCCACATGCCGCAATGGTTAAACTGATTTATGATAGCGCTTGGGCTGAAGGATCCCTCCTGAATCTGCACACACCCCAGTGAGCGCGGTTGATATTATATGAAGATGGATCTTCTCCATAGGGCTGGATTGGCCTTCCTAGTCAGTGATATATATGTTCTGGGATAGATCTTCCCTGGGCCGTATAGGCCATATACAGTATCAAGTGGTTGAGTATTTGAGAGTGTGAACCTGGAGATGGATATTCTCCACAGGGTTAGATTGGCCTTCCTCGGTACTGGGTGACTTATAGTAAGTGATGTATATGTTCCAGAATGGATATTCCTTGGGCCGTAAGGGCCATATATAGTACCGAGTGGTTGAGTATTCGAGAGTGTGAGCACATGAGGCTGTCAGCATGGTGCATCACATACATCATTGCATTGGCATGGTAGAGGTTGAGGAGTTATATTTTTCATATCATTCAGATTGATCCATTTTACCGTTTTAAGATATCTATCGAACTTGAAAGCATGTCTACATTTCTGTACTATTATTTCTGTATTGAATTGTGCCGGTTGAGTTCGTCATTACTTTCAGCCCACAGTTTGGGTTTGTTACTTATTTAGTTGGTTGTACTCACGCTATACCTTGCACCTCGTGTGCAGATCTAGGTACTTATGGTTACGGCTGCTGCTGATTGAGGAGATCAGATCTCAGAGACTATCGAGGTAGTTGTATGGCGTTCGCAGGCCATGACTCCCCTTCATTATCTTTATCCATACTTCAGTTTTACTCCTTAGACAATGTAGTAAACTGTATTTTGACATAGATGCTCATGTACTCAGTGACACCCCGGTTTTGAGATGGATTGTATCGTATTTTGGATATTTCTGTTTTCAAAAGTCTTTTTCCTTAATTATTAAATTGCTTCTGCCTATATTTTAAAGCTTTTACTGTGTTGAGATAGTTGAGTAGCGGCTTGCCTAGTTCCACGATAGGCGCCATCACGACGGTTGATTTTAATTTGGGTAGTGACCGGTTTGAATTAATCTCAAGTCCTTTTGGACTTTTGTGTCAATCTAATTCTATATTGGATTTACCAAATAGGTTTTCATTAATATATTATATGCATGCATTGTACAAATAAATATTAATTATATATATCATTTATATATTTCAACCAAGAGATAATTAAATTTTTTATTCCAAACAGAAAACTCCAATTCATTCACAATATTAATTATATCTTCTGTGCTAGCAAAGAATATAATAATATTTTATTTGGACTAATAATTTAAATTATTTGACCGATTGAATTCTTTAATTTAATTATCAAATAATAAAGTAATCAATCCTTTAGCAAAGATCAGAACACTCGTTAGTGTGCGACCCCATAGGTTCAATACTAAGCCGATAGTAAATTAATCACATTAATATACTAATCAAGGGTGGCATCTAGCAATACTCTTTAACGGCCGGATAGCATGAAGTATATAATTTACTCTCAAGAACCAGTAGAAGAATAATGTAGTAATTTCTTTTGTTCTTATAGCTCCGAGTTACCCTAGGATATGGTTTAACTGTCAAATCCTAATAGGCGATCAACTATTTATTCATGTCAAATATAATCGACCATTGAATGATCTAAAAAACTCTTTTCTTCTTTATTCAATTGCCCTGGCCAAGGTCTTAGTTTGGTCGTTTATAATTCATGACAACATGGAGCTTAAACTCATTACCAAGAGTTGACAGATTCCATCTTGATAAATCACTAATTCAACAAGCATTTAATCATACCCAATATCATTTCAACTATCGCACTAGGTCCATAGGTGTCTAGTATTAAAGTACAATAAATAACTTGTCAATTACTATGACGATCTCAGGTCAAAGAAAATTCTTACATCACATTCTTCAAGAGAATATCCTATTGACAGTTTATGGTAATTCTAACCATTAGAAATTATCGAATGAGTAGTTCAATGATCATATCTCTATATGCATCATCTATCTATGTGATTTGGTTAATGAGATCAACTAATCTTTATCCCATAAAGACAATCACATAAATATTGATCTAATCGGATTACTAATGTCCAAATTAATAATCCTACGATCAAGAACAAATTTAGATTAAATTATAAGAAACTTCATTCTCATTATCATGATCTTCATCACAATATCAAGTCTCAAAGTTTAATCAAGGACATTATTAAATTAATTAAGCAATTAATAACAATGATAAAAGAATATCAAATGCCATATATATTTTATATCAAATAATATTTGCAAAAATTTGTTCAAATCATCAAATATGAGATTGGATCTAGGACATATCTACTGTATCCCTAACATCATTATCTTCACATTTGTGAACTAGATACCCACTGGTTGTAGCAATCAAGTCGTTACCTAATAGGAGTATCTAATATACATAATTGTAAAATTAGTGAATCAATTAACTTGTCGGCTATAGAAGTTAATAGATTTTTTTTATATATATATATCACATTTCATCTAATATATAGGAGAGACATAAATTCACTTTTCACATAGTTAAATGCGTTTAGACAAGGTGAATTGCTCTGATGGTAAGCACCCTCAACTTCCAACCAAAAGGTTGTGAGTTCGAGTCACCCCAAGAGCAAGGTGGGGAGTTCTTGGAGGGAAGGATGCCGAGGATCTATTGGAAACAGCCTCTCTACCCCAGGGTAGGGGTAAAGTCTGCGTACACACTACCCTCCCCAGACCCCACTAGTGGGATTATATTGGATTGTTGTTGTTGTTGTTAAACTATAACTTGTACATTCTCGAAAAACCTATGTTGTGGTGAAGCCAGGTTCTCGTATAAAGAGATTCAAAGCATATATTATAATATCACAATTAAGATTTAAACCTATGATCTAAAGAAATGTTTTAATCCTTTTGCCAGTCTTATATATGTCATGGACAGGAATGTAATGAGATTAAGGCAAGTTAGCTAACTCTTAACCGGAAATTACACTGTCCAAATAGGACAGAAATAAATCTTTGATTGTATATAAACTGTTGATCCCCATTGTCTAATTAATATGAGTTCTACTTTAACGACTAATGGTTATCATACACTTACGTGCCGTGTATGTTTTCTCAATTGGTGTTCACAATTCAAATCAACAGAGGTTCATTCTAAACCACTTTCACCAAACAAATTCAGCAAAAGTGATATGATAGAGGCATTAGCCTATGTCAAGATGCGACTTTGGAGCATATGAGTAATGTTTGAGCCTTTAATTTGAGGTTAAAACAGTAGTTATTAATAAGTAGTATTGTTGACAGTCAGGTGTCGTATTCATTCAAAGTTAATTTTGGGCACTGGCACATCATGCACTAGTTTAAGGTTTAAAGATGAGTTGCTATTCCTAGAATGCCTAACAAATTCAACAGTAGACTGTGGTAGAGTTAGGATTTAAAGTTTATGAGTTTGAAATTTTAATTTTTTTAAGTTATTGAGTTAAAAAATAATAATTTGTATATATTTAATAAATTTTTCAAGATAAATATAAGGTTTGGACAAAATATATTGAGTTGTCAT
>AWOL01S0251985.1:2336-13961 GCA_000715115.1 Nicotiana otophora | reverse complement strand
TCCAAGTAGCCTCCTCATTATAGATGTGGTCGACAACACACCGATAAGAAAGACTCTACTAGACACGGCTCCGAGACATCCTAGGACACTTTAAAACCTTAGGCTCTGATACCAAGTTTTAATGGGCCGTATAAATGCGCTTTTCTGCCAAAAATTTTCCTTTACTTTCCGGTGCATTGTTCAACCCAAAAAGTCCAAATTGCGGCTTGCAAGCTCGCCGCGAAGATCTTATACCATCCTCAAACATGTAAGCCTACTCCGCCACCACGAAACCTTGAATTCACTTGCGAATATTACAGGACTTTACACTGAAATACTTCAAAAGTTTCCGGGGTCTTACAGATTATTTATTATAAGTCATGTTTTGGAGTTTGCCAAATCATTTTTGAGCGAAGAAGTTACTAGGGATTTCTCTCTAGTGTCTGCTAAGATGCTCCAGTCTTTGGTTGACGCTATTATGTATAAAAGATCCTGATTTTCTCAAATATTAGAGATTTCACTTGTACTATGTTTCTGTCTTTGACCTATCGATTGAGGGGTGCTTCTTATCGTATCTGTGGTGTGCCCTATCGCACTAAATCTAAGCGATGGAAGCCTCACTATCTTTATATGTTTTAGTCGCCCGTTATCATTAAAACTGTGGTTAGGATTTCCATATTTGCGAGTGTTAACGCCGAGTGTCGCGCGGGCCTTCATTCTTGAAAGGGATAAAAGTAGTGCCTTCGCTTTGTTTGTAATGAAAAGGAAAGAGAATATCTTCGAATATTTGTCCCAGGGGAGGACTTTCTTGATCGCCTCATTCTTCAGCCATGGGTTAAGATATGGCTAAAGTCTCTCCGATGGTAGCGTATATTACGCTCGAGGTCCCTCGAGCCTCCTCTTGTACCAATGTCTATATTCCGTTCTAGGAATAAAGTCAATTTCTTTTATGGTATGTGGAGTTTTCTTTTGTTGTTATGACAAGCTAAGAGCAGTGCCCGCTCCTTTTGTATTTTGGGGAGTTGGATGGGCGTTCCGCTCTTCGATACTTTCTTTATTTTTTTTTCGTTAAAACAAAAGCAACTGAGAAAGACTACTAGGAATTTAGACTGACAGCANAAGATGTGGCTAAAGTCTCTCCGATGGTAGCGTATATTACGCTCGAGGTCCCTCGAGCCTCCTCTTGTACCAATGTCTATATTCCGTTCTAGGAATAAGGTCAATTTCTTTTCCGGTATGTGGAGTTTTCTTTCGTTGTTACGACAGGCTGAGAGCAGTGCCCGCTCCCTTGTATTTGGGGGAGTTGGACGGCCGTTCCGCTCTTCGGGACTTTCTTTATTCTTTTTTCGTTAAAACAAATACAACTGAAAAAGACTACTAGGAATTTAGACTGACGGCGTACCTGAGCACTCATGCCTGCAGACCCCTCGATTCTCTTTCTATGACTACTCTGGAAAAGAAAGTCTCACTACTCAATGGCTTTCGATCTTCTTTCCCCCATATAGATATTGAATAGAACGAGTTCGCTTCATGATTTCGTGACATATCAAATAAGGGATTGTTAGAAGAAAGCTCATATAGTGGGTAACTATAGCCCTTTGTATAGGTTGGGTGCTTGTATAAGGCCATAAAGTTCTCGCTTGAGCGGCAAACAGAGATAGAATGATTTTTGTAGATGAATTATCGATACCTTGAACTGTATTATAAAAACTGTGCTCTGAAGATTGATTTAAAGTAACCCAGTCAGATGTTTCAGAAAGGGTAGTGATCTCCCCCTGAAAAGAATCACGACCATAAAGAGAAGAAAAGGGAGATTGCATGTTGATAACAGAAAATGGCAATCTGTTGATTAAATACAATGTAGTAGTGATTGCTTCAACCTATAGATTCTTTTATTACTCCATTATTTATCATCAAAGTCAAAGCCAATTCAACTATAACTATATGTCGGTCTTTTCTTTCAAACACCCCATTCTGCAGCGGAGTATAAACACACGACATCTCACGTTTGAATCCTATCTTCAGGAGCATGAAATCAAAGACCCTTGACACATATTCTCTGTCGGAATTCAGAGCTCAGCCTCTTGATCTGGAGATTTTACTTATTTTCCAAACTTTCTATATATTAAACTTAGAAAGAGATTAGGACTTCTCTCTAAGTAAAGAAATCCAGATCTATCTACTGTAGTCATCCACTTATAATAGTAAGTAAAGTACCTTGCACCTATGAATGACTACACTCGAGTTGGACCCCTTAATTAAATTCAAGTAGTTGTCTGTGATATATCCTTAAATCAGTCGTAGGTCAAACCACAAGTGGACATTAATGAATGAATCAATCCAAAGAAATGCACACTTTTTTGGATTCTTATGTTTAATCCAAGAGCATACAATTGCCAACTGTAAACAATCACATGAATTGTTCAACCCATCTGAATGAAATGCAGGAATATACCCTAGCCAATGGAAGAAGTCTTGCACTATGTGTTGTGTATGTCTCTAGAGATGGTGGTTCCCATTCCTTATCCTAATAAAGCAGCTGAAAAAAGGAATGTAGAGAAGAATATCCGTATAATAAAGCTTTCCCAACCGGCCAACGATCCCTCCCGTGTGCTGATCGTAGATAAAACACTCAGAAGAAGAAAAGATGAGACGAAGATGGTTAGCTGCAAGGTGACTGACAGAAAACAAGTTGTTTTTAGGAGGAAAATGGAATCTATCATGAAGAATCCAGGATGAAGATATAGACCCACAGTGTGAAAGAGGTAAGATAGTGCCATCTGCAATGTTAACAGAATCTGATTGGTAAAGGAGGTAGACAAAAAAGTTAAACAATGTTTTTCTTTCGCGCGAGAAGGAATTCACTTTTGGGGGCTGACGATACTCATTTGGATGGTTTAACGCGACTAGCAGACCACGTCGTGCTTAATCAAATAATGGACACTGACTACGATTTGGATTGTCTCCCCGGCTCAATAGAAAGACAACCCCGTTCTACACTTCATCAAGATCAAAATCATGCCTTGGCTATTCCTCTAATTACCATTTGCCTTTTCCTCAGCCGACCAGCAAAATAACGAATTCAACCGCAGATACCCTTTAGCTAGCACATGATAAAAAGAATAAGTAAATACCCGTCTCATGCTTGACTCTATCTGTAAGACAGGTGTGTGCAACCACTTAGTGAGGAGACAAGATCGGAGAGAAGAAATTCTCACGAATAAGATATAAGACTCAAACTTATCGTATACAACTCTTATCTACGACAAGACTTGGCGCTTCTCCTTATGGACTCTTCGCTCTATCTGTCAGTGCTCTAGCTGTCCAAAATCCAGGAGCATCAACTTGCCTGGACTAATTGTAAAGAAAGAAGCCAAGAGGCCGCTAGAGAAAGGGTTCCATTTTCGAGTCTGTTTTCGATTCTTCCGACCTTGAATCTAGGTTTCCCCAAATGCCTCCTTGTTGCTTTCAAAGCTACACTTGCTTCCTTCCTTCATAAGCTAATAAGAGATTCTATTATTCTACACTGACTTTACTATGCATCTTATTAGTTATAGTAAATATACCCTCTGGGTTGAATTGCCACAACATGGGCGGGCCTTTCGTCAAGGGAGGAGTTCATACCCGTAGAAAGAAAGCAGACTACTAAATGTACTATTTCAACATATTGTTTGCACTAGCCTCATAGCCATATCTTTTAACATAACCTTTTAGCGTCTTCCTTCAATTTTCCCTCAAATCAGTACCCCCTCGGTCGTCCCTTTATTCAATATCGTCATGCTAAGAATATGGGGTTTAGGAAGACGGGCTTTGTTTTAGGGTTTTCAGGTGTCAAACTCTTTTATCTTCACCAAGATGCTTTCTTAGCGATTTTTTCCCATCCTGAAGTTGATCTCCTGTCCTCTACTGACCCACCCAATCAGCATTACTATAGATTTCTACGCTCTCATGGCCATGATTAGTATAGATCATACATGTGCANCCTTGGCTCTTCTCCTTATGGACTCTTCGCTCTATCTGTCGGTGCTCTAGCTGTCCGAAAGCCAGGAGCAGCTACTGGCCTGGACTGATTGTAAAGAAAGAAGCCAAGAGGCCGCTAGAGAAAGGGTTCCGTTTTCGAGTCTGTTTCCGATTCTTCCGACCTTGAATCTAGGTTTCCCCTAATGCCTCCTTGCTGCTTTCAAAGCTACACTTGCTTCCTTCCTTCATAAGCTAATAAGAGATTCTATTATTCTACACTGACTTTACTATGCTTCTTATTAGTTATAGTAACTATACCCTCTGGGTTGAATTGCCACAACAGGGGCCTTCCTCAAGGGAGGAGTTCATACCCGGAGAAAGAAAGCAGACTACTAAATCTACTATTTCAACATATTGTTTGCACTAGTCTCATAGCCATCTCTTTTAACATAACCTTTCGGCGTCTTCCTTTATGCTTCCCTCAAATCAGTACCCCCTCGGTCGTCCCTTTATTCAATATCCGTCATGCTAAGAATAGGGGGTTTAGGAAGAATACGGGCTTTGTTTCGGGGTTTTCAGGTGTCGAACTCTTTTATCTTCGCCAAGATGCTTTCTCAGCGATCTTTTCTCATCCTGAAGTTGATCTCCTGTCCTCTACTGACCCACCCCAATCAGCATTACTATAGATTTCAACTCTCCCATGGCCATGATTAGTATAGATCATACCTTTGCCAAGATAACCTTTGAGGTACCTCAAGATCCTGTATACTACATGTAGGTGTGCTTGACAAGGAGCATGCATATACTGGCTTACCAACCCCACAGCATAGGTAATGTCAGGTCTAGTGATAGTAAGATATCTAAGTTTTCCCACAAGCCTCTGATGCCTGCATCATCCAAGGGTTCTTTTCTCTTTTCTTCAAGCTTATGATTTTCTTCTATTGGGCTAATTGCGGCCTTGCAACCTAACATCCCTGTTTTCTTCAAATCAAGGACATGCTTCTTTTAAGAGATGGCTCTACTTCTTATAGATCTCGAAAACCTCTATGTCCAAGAAGCACCTTAGCATGCCAAGTTTATGTCAAAGGTGTGGCTCAGGTAAGCCTTCAATCTTTCAATCTCATCAACATCATCACCAGTGACCACAATATTATAAACATTTACTATGATCTGGCTCACTTTCTCACCCTTTATTACGAAATGTGTGTGATCAGAAGCACACCTTTTGTATCCAAACTAAACTATGGCCTTACTAAACTTCTCAAACCACGCCCTCGGGGTTTGCTTCAATCCATATAGGTCTTTCTTCAATCTGCATACTTTATATGACTCCCCTTTAATTCCATATCCGTATCTCTATATACACTTCCTCGTGCAAGTCCCCATACAAGAAGGCATTTTTCACATCTAACTGATACAATGGCCATGATCTCTGTGTAGCCAAGGAAAGTAAGATTCTAATAGAAATGACCTTTTCCTCTGTTGAGAGGGTCTTGCCATAGTCTATTCCTTTGATTTGTGTGAATCCTCTTGCCACTAACCTTGCTTTATATCTCTCAATCTCCCCACTTGGCTGGGATTTTTATATCTCTCAATCTCCCCACTTGGCTGGAATTTCACTGTGTATACCCATTTACATTTTAGATCCCACAATTTTCTTTCCAGGAGGTAAATCAATAATCTCCCATGTCTCATTCTTCTCAAGTGCACTCATCTTCTCCATCATCACCCTCTTCCGGTGAAGGGCACACAAGGCTTCCCTTATAGTCTTTGGTATGGATAACGAATTAGAAGTAGATATAAAGGCCTTGTAGGAGGATGGCAATTTTAGATAGGATATATAGTAGTTCAAAGGGAGTTAGGTACAAGCTCTTTTCCCCATTTCTTGACTGCAATCGTAAGATCAAGATCAGAAGTTTCAGGGTTAGTTTTACTCTCTTCATCTTGAGGCATATTTACATTTCCCAATTCAAGGGAAAGATCCTCGCTGTTAACAAGAGGAACATAAGGGACAACTAGTCCTCTATTAACTCGTCAGGTCAGTATGTCTTCCACTAATTGTTCTTGACCGCCTCTTCCCCTGGAGGAGTAGTAGCATTGTTTTCTCTATGGGCAGATGACATAGGGATTATAAAACACGACCGATCACTTGACTCAGGTTCTTCTTGTTGATGACTCAAGGTTGTCTTGGTTGGGTCATGAAAATCGGGTTGATTTGAAAATCAAGCAACATCCATAGAGACATACTTTCCTTTTGTAATGGGATAAAAGAAATTTGTGATGTTGGATAACCAGTGAAGACACATCTCACAGCTCAAGGATCCAATTTCTCATGAGAGGTCCCGGTTACATAGACATAAAACTTACTCAAAAATGGAAGATATAGATCAAGAATCTATTAACATATTTACGAATCTCAATCTTGGAAATATAGCATCCCACTTTTCTTTACTACCCAGGACTTCGATACATTTAGAAATTAGGTAGAAGAATAAAGTTTTTAGCATTATTATTTCACACTTGTACATATCCCTTTCAATACTACAGAAAGCATCCCTATTAATCAGGTAAATCTAGGTTAACTCTGCTTCATACCATAAAGACTTTTGAAGATTCATCACAAAGGAAGGTGCCCTAATAACTTCCAATAAATGTCTCTTTTTCCATTCTGCAACCCCATTTTGCCGTGGGGTGTATGGGCAGGTCATTTGAGACTCAATACCTTGCTTTTTCAAATACCCCTGCAGCTGTTTTTGGGAGATGTACTNTTGTACAGGTCCCTTTCAATACCACGGAAAGCATCCCTATTAATCAGGTAAACCTAGGTTAACACTGCTTCAGACCATAAAGACTTTTGAAGATTCATCTCAAAGGAAGGTGCCCTAATAACTTCCAATAAATGTCTCTTTTTCCATTCTGCAACCCCATTTTGCTGTGGGGTGTATGGGCATGTCATTTGAGACTCAATACCTTGCTTTTTCAAATACCCCTGCAGCAGTTTCTGGGAGATGTACTTTCTACCATTATCTGACTTAAGTCTTTTTATAGAAGCATTGTATGGAGTTTTAACAGTCTTTTGATACAAAGGAAGGATAAAACTAACCTCATCCTTAGATATTTATTGATAAACAATAGTAAGACGAGAGAAAGAATCCAAAAAAGTCACAAAATCATTATAACCGGATAAAGAAAGAGTAGGGATAGGCCCCCGTACATCAGAGTGACCTAACTCAAATAGTACACTACAATGACTCTCACTATAGGAATATTACTTTAGAATATGCTTAACCCTCTTACATATATAAGACTGTAACTCAGGCACACCTGATTCAGCTAAACTAGGAACTAAGACTCGCGTCTTTGACACATGAAGATGCCCTAATCTACGATGCCATAACTCGACCTCATTATAAGAAGAAGCATTCAAGGCCTGTGTGGAGGACATAAGACGAAAAGTCTCAACGATATTTCGTAGATCCCCTTGTCCTCACGTCCACTCCCAAGGATCTCCCCATCCTCAGGTCCTGAAAAAGACACCGATCAAAGACGAAAGTTACACTAGAGTTCAGGCATTTTTTGTTAAGGAGCTCACAGATAAGAGATTAAAAGACGGAACATATAAAAGAGAATTCAAGGGTAAGGACGAGATGGTTTTCTTGCATAGTACCACTCCTAACAATGGGAGTAGTAGATCCATCACCAAGCTTTAGCTTACCCAATGATGTTGACGGTTAAGTGAAGAGATAATGGTACTCATACCAGAGTAGTGATCAATAGCACCTCTATCAATGATACACTGTCCACTACTCAAGGCTAGAAGGGAGGAATCTTTTCTACCTCTTTGCACAAAAAGAGGCTGAGATGACAAAGTGGATACGCCTTGATTTTCTCCAACTCCTTACTTAATGCTGCAATGGAGTCCTCACCCCTGCCTTTAGAAGAGAAAGCCTTTATACTATATTCGACTTGCATGTGTTAAGGATATAACCTTTCCTCACATTCAGTCGACTTTCAATTTAATCTCTGAGGAAGAGAAAGATATAGTTTATATGCAGAAGAAACCTAGTTTTGAGTTCTATTAAGGACTCGAAGAAGACAGGAGAACTGGGCATTCATAAGACTGCTTTGATTCTCATCATGATACATTCTTGTAGTAAATGGGTGGTTGATAAATACGTATTATTGGGAGGGGGGCAATGGATACCGTTCTCCCACCCGAGCCTGCAGTTGGTAGGTCAAATCCCTCTGTTCAACTGATTGAGTTGAAGCTTTGGGCACAGAGCTGAGCGAGCCCGGGGAGAGAAGTAGAGTCCAACAACATTGAGCCCCAAAATAGAGGTTCTATTCAAATCCCTACACAACACGATGCCTTAAGGAGAGTCCGAATCTGGTTGCTAGCGGAAGTAGCGTGACAAAGAGCAAAGCGGAGCATTCACAAAGAAATGGTGTAAGCAGAAGGGAAGGAACAACGGTTAGCGACTGCCCGATGAGTGATCCCTCTCTTATTTTCCCTTTTTTAAGATAAGAAAGGAGATAATAAGCCTGTCAACATTGAAGCTTCTGCTTTTGGCAGCTGTTAGGCAAGTGATACCGTATGCAAGTCCGCACCTATATAGTGAGGGTGCGTTAAGGCGAGTGGATGAGCTAATATGGCTGGCTTACTTTTCATATGTATGTGGAGGGAACCTGACGTTAAGCACTAGGGCCAGCCACAAAGGAATAGGTTTGAATATTGCTATATACCGTCTTTCAGCTGACGTTTCCAAACCATACTTCACAATCAAGATAGAAAAATACTAAGCAAGTGCTGTCCTAATGAAATGGCGGATAATTTAGTATAACATTCATTTCTGATCGCCGCTGCCTGCTTAAGACTAAAAGCTAGTAGTGAGACTTCTATTCTACCACCCTATCTAGTAAGAGCCTCTAAAGCTATGTTTGGCGTAATCAATATAATAGTTGGGCTCAACTTTACTGAAGAAGAAGGGGCGAAGTCTCAACTACCAGATTACTACTATACCAAACGCACTCCACGAGTAGATTAGTTGAGTGACTAAACTAATACTCTAAACGAGACAAATACTATCAAATAGAAAGTAGAAAAAATCATAAAAGAAGAAAAGTTCACAAAAGGTTGGGAAATATTACGCCCGATTCACCAGGTTCTACCACTACATGGCCCAATCATACTCAAAAGAAGAGTTTGATCCTGGCTCAGAAGAAATGCTAGTTATATGCTTAACACATGCAAGTTGAACGTTGTTTTCGGGGAGCTGGGCAGAAGGAAAAGAGGCTCCTAGCTAAAGGTAGCTTGTATCACCCAGGAGGTGAGAAGAGTTGAGAACAAAGTGGTGAACGAGTGCGTAACATGTGGGAATCTACCGAACAATTCGGTCCAAATCCTGAAGAAAGATAAAACGTACTGTTTGATGAGCCTACGTAGTATTAGGTAGTTGGTCAGGTAAAGGCTGACCAAGCCAATGATGGGGGAAGCAGTGGGGAATCTTGGACAATGGGTGAAATCCCGATCCAGCAATATCACGTGAGTGACGAAGGGAAATGCCGCTTGTAAAGCTCTTTTGTCGAGTGCGTGATCATGACAAGACTCGAGGAAGAAGCCCCGACTAACTCCGTTCCAGCAGCCATGGTAAGACGGGGGAGGGAGGGGGGCAAGTGTTCTTCGGAATGATTGGGCGGAAAAGGGAACGTAGGCAGTGAATCAGGTTGAAAGTGAAAGCCGCCAAAAACTAGAGGAATGCTCTCGAAACCAATTCACTTGAGTGAGATAGAGAAGAGGGGAATTTCATGTGTAGGGGTGAAATCAGGAGATCTACGAAGGAATGCTAAAAGCGAAGGCATCTCTATGGGTCCCTACCGACGCTGAGGTATGAAAGCATGGGGAGCGAACATGATTAAATACCCTGGTAGTCCGTGCCGTAAATGATGAGTGTTCTCCCTTGGTCTACGTAGATCAGAGGCCCAACTAACGCGTGAAATACTCCTCCTGGGGAGTACGGTCTCAAGATCGAAACTCAAAGGAATTGACGGGAGCCTGCACAAGTGGTGGAGCATGTGTTTTAATTCGATACAATGCGCAAAATCTTACTATCCCTTGACATATGAACAAGAAAACTTGTCCTTAACAGGATGGTACTGACTTTCATACAGGTGCTGCATGGCTATTGTCAGCTCATGTCGTGAGATGTTTGGTCAAGTCCTATAACGAGTGAAACCTTCATTTTGTGTTGCTGAGACACGCGCCTAAGGAGAATTTCTTTTCAACTTAAGTGAGCCGAGTGACGTGCCAGTGCTACTAATTGAGTTCCAGCACCTAGCTATGCTGTCAGTAAGAAGGTAGCCGGCGCCTTTCGAAGCACTTTCTATTTCTAGATAGAAAGGGCCTTTCTAACTTGTTTAGTAAAGGCATGTTTTTCGCCTTATCTTGCAGGTGACGATGACATTGAGTTAACGGCAGAGAAAGACTCGACATTCAGGCGAGACACCCGGTGGTGTGGTACGTAGTGGGTTTAGTACGACCCGCCCAAACAAACGGCTCTAAAACAAACAAAAAGGTGTGTGCCGCACTCACGAAGGACTGCCAATGATATACTGGAGGAAGGTGGGGATGACGTCAAGTCCATATGGCCCTTATGGGCTGGGCCACAGACGTGCTACAATGGCAATTACAATGGGAAACAAGGCTGTAAGGCGGAGCGAATCCGAAAAGATTGCCTCAGTTCGGATTTTTCTCTGCAACTCGTGAACATGAAGTTGGAATCGCTAGTAATCTCGGATCAGCATGACAAGGTGAATATGTACCCGGGCCTTGTACACGCCGCCCGTCACACCCTGGGAATTGGTTTCACCTGAAGCATCAGACCAATGATCACCCATGACTTCTGTGGCACACTAGTTCCCCAAAGGCCTTTGGTGGTCTTATTGGCGCATACCACAGTAGGGGTCTTCGATTGGGGTGAAGATGTAACAAGGTAGCCGTAGGGGAACCTGTGGCTGGATTGAATCTTTCACGATGGAAATACACTCTTCCCCCGACTTTCCAACATAGAGGGCTAGCTTTTTTCCACTGGTGGCGGGCAGGCGAAGGGTCCAAAGGACACGTAGCCGGGGGTGATTCAAAAATAAAATTGTTCCATTTTCCTTCTTGTTCATCAATCGTAAATCAAGACAAAGCGGGCACTATGGTAATACGTGAAAACACCCTATCCCATTTTGACCTCGATATGTGGAATCATCTTGCGCCATATATACTGAGATTGTTCGGGAGACATGGTCCAAGCCCGGTGAAAAAAAAGCATAAGAAGAGTCCGATAATGGCCAGTCTTTAAAGGCCCTTAAGAAAGAGGCTTAAGTCATTGATGGAAATCCGAGAAAAGCGCCGCGAGCAAGGAGCGAGCTAAGTAAATCTAACCTAAACATGAGTGAGATTCTATTATTTTTCCTTTGTAGTTTTTGTTTTGTCATTTGTTTTCCTTCTTCTGTATGATGCCAAAACTTCACATAATACGTATCATTACATTCTCGTCTCAATTGTTTTTTAGTTTCTAAACAACTATCGTTTGTGAATGTAGGTTGTGTCGGGGATATACTGTGGCTAGTAAGTCATTTCGTTTTCATTTTATTTAATGAGACCGAAACACAACAATGATTTATTTTATGGACAATTAT
>AWOL01S0251963.1:0-10611 GCA_000715115.1 Nicotiana otophora | reverse complement strand
AATCTTGTCTAGCTTGAAGCACAAGTAGGCGGACGCCTCATCACTTGGGTATTTCATCATCCTCTTCACCTGGAACACCACTTTCTCATTACCCACTCTAAGTATAAGCTTCCCCTCATAGATATCGAGGATAGATCTGCCTGTACATAAAAATGGCCTCCCTAGAATTAGAGGCACCTCCTTGTTCACCTCCATATCCACTATAATAAAGTCTACGGGAAACACAAATTTGTCCACCCGCACTAGAATATCCTCGATGATTCCCTATTATAAAATGATGGTCTGGTCAGCCAGTTGTAGGGACACTGGTATTAAATTGATCACTCCAAGCTCACCTTCCAGCTTCCTGAATATAGACAGAGGCATTAGACTTATTGATGCACTATAATCGCGCCTTATCGAATTTCTCACTCCCCAACGAGCATAGTATGGTGAAGCATCCTGGGTCCCCATACTTTTGGGGAATTTTGTTTTGCAATATGGTACTACAGTGGGCATTCAGCTTGACCATTGTTGTCTGCTCTAATTTTTCCTTACTGAATAGGATCTTCTTCAAGAACTTTGCATAAACAAACATCTGAGTGAGTACCTTTGTTAAGAGAATGTTCACATAAAGTTGCTTGAGCATCTCCAAGAATCGCCCAAAATATTTGTCAAGTTTTTTCCGTTTCATCTTCTGAGGAAATGGTAGAGCTGGCATATATCTACTTTCTTCAATCTCCTTTTGTATCACACTACTCTAGATTTTCTACTCTTCACTCTTTTTCTCTTCCAGTGTCTCAGCCTGGTTGTTCACCACCTCTAGTCTTGCTTTCACCACTAGGTCAGCCAATGTTCTGCCACTTCTCAGAGATACAGCTTTGATTATTTCCTTTGGGTTCTTTTTAGTGTCAGAGGGTAAAGTCTCGGAAACCCTTTCAGATAACAAATTTGCAATTTGTCCCAATTGTCTTTCTAAATTCCCGATGGACGTGCCCTACTTTCGAATGACTGTACCCTGAGTCTCAAATTTTTTATCTGATTTGTTGATGAATGCCATAAGATCTTCTATACTAGACTGATTTGACTATTGTGGCTGGTATTGTTTCCCCTGCTGGTTCTGAAAACCTGGTAGTCCTTGACCCTAGGGTCTGGGATGATTTTGCTTCCATGAGTTCAAGCTCCCAATGGGTGAACTCCACGAAAAACCTGGTTTTCTTTTACCCATAACATTATAGTTGTTCCTACCTTGGTAGCTTCCTCTATTAAAGTTTCCCACAACATTGACTTTCTCAGCTGATGCTTGACATTCATATGTAGGGTGTCCCATTCCACAAAGTCACATGCTGCCTGCGGCTCACTTTGTACCTTGGCCAATGTCAGCTTCTTTATCTCCTTGGCCATGGGATTTAGTTGGGCTTGCATGGATGTGTTAGAATTCACCTGGTGAACCCAACTGATTTTCTTCTGTCATTGCTCTCAGTCGGCCACTGATTAGCATTCTCAGATAATTCATCAAGGATTAAGACAACCTCCTCCAGTGTTTTCTTCATTAGTGGACCTTCACATGCAGTATTCAGAGTTCGTCACGAGGACGGTGTTAGACCATCCCAAAATTCCCGGAGTTGCATCCACAAATTAATTCCATTTTGCTGACACTTTCTGACTATCTCCTTGAATCTTTACCAAGCCTCGAAAACTGTTTATGTTTCCTTTTGGCATAAATTGTGGATCTCCCTTCTGAATTTCCCTATTTTTGCAACTGAGAAGTACTTGTCGAGAAACTTCCTGGTCATATCTTCCCATATCCTGATTGAACCTATGGGTAAGCTACGAAGTCGTTGCTTCGCGTCATCTTTCAATGAAAAGAAAAATGCCCTTAAGTAGACTGCATCTTTTGATACTCCATTGTATTAGAAGGTGTTCATGATTTCTTCAAAGTCCATCAAGTGAGTGTTAGGATCTTCGTTCACCTTCCCTCTGAAAATGCAGTTGTTTNTCGAAAACTGTTTATGTTTCCTTCTGGCATAAATTGTGGATCTCCCTTCTGAATTTCCCTATGTTTGCAACTGAGAAGTACTTGTCGAGAAACTTTATGGTCATATCTTCCCATATCCTGATCGAACCTATGGGTAAGCTATGAAGTCGTTGCTTCACGTCATCTTTCAATGAAAAGGAAAATGCACTTAAGTAGACTGCATCTTTTGATACTCCATTGTATTGGAAGGTGTTCATGATTTCTTCAAAGTCCATCAAGTGAGTGTTAGGATCTTCGTTCACCTTCCCTCTGAAAATGCAGTTGTTTTGGATAGTTTGAAGCAAGCCTTGCTTCAATTCGAAGTTGTTTGCTGTTATGACCTAGCATAGTCACCCAATGATCTTCCAGGCCTGGGTGCTGCATTCTCGAACTGGTTTTCAACCAAGGGTCGGATTAGATTCAATCTTCAATAGTCTCCTTAGCAATTCTCCAGGCTGCTTCAGCTGCTATCTGTGCAGCTTCTTGTTGTGCTGTCTATCGTGCAACTTCTGTTAAGTATCTTTCTTTCCCCGGTTATCGCCGGTGTTTCTCAAACTTTGGTTCGTAGGGTATCACTTCCTTTGAAGAAGAACGAGTCATACACCTGAAAAATCAAACTTTATCTTGCACACAAGTAAGAAAACGTGAATAACAAAAGTAAAAATTAGTTCCTGAATAAGTATTATTGATTGTCAATCCCCGGCAACTACACCAAAATTAGATGAGCGCAGAACATAACACAAAATTATTGTTCATATAGATTAATTATCGTCTCCACAGGGATTGAATTTAAACAGTGTTCGAATAATCTCCAGTTGATTACTATCCAGGAAAATTAATACTTGATTTGATGACTATTACGACGATTAACTACTAAAAATTAAGCAAATAACAATTTATCACAAAAGACAGCAGATGATCAACGATGATATATCAATGAGGGAAATAAGGGTAATTGACTAGATAGGTGTAGGATAACTGACTCGGAATCCAATTCTTGAGTTAATTCACTTTAAAATACGGTTGATTCTCATGAATTCAACCGATAATCAAATTACACTTGAGGTTACTGTTTCTCTTTCGATTAACCATTAATTTCAGTAATTAATCCAATTGAAGCACGGTAAACAATTGCAACAATGAAACGATAGTTATGATCTAAAGGGTAACTTCTCACGAATATTCCCCTACAACTCAAGAGGCTCTTTCGATTACCTATTTGAATCACGAATTTAAACTAGAGCATAAGATGTGAAGAAATTTAATATCAAACTCCTCTTTCGATTAAGCAAAATAATAAATAACTCCACATTACAAATTAAAGCTCCATCAATTAATTATAACAATTATCAAAATCGAACACCTATTAAAGTTATCAAAACATCATATTTGTTAACACACTAATGGAAATTACTCTATAGCAATGGAGTAAGATATCTCAATAAGGTTCAAAAATAAAGAAAATATCAATTCTAATGATTCGATACAAACTCATGTATTGCACCGATTGCAAGTTGAAATATTGATAAATTCTTTAGTCTCCTTTCCTTGGTTGGTTCTCCAATCCTTCATAGGTCAAAAGTCCCCTTAAAATCGTATTTTTGGTATATTTATACCATGTGGGATCAAGCCCGGATGAAACTACCCTTTCCTAGCCGAGCCGGGAGATTACTCTGACATTTTTGCACACCCGCATCGCGCCATGCGGTGCGCTTGTGAGGAAATCCAGAGAGCTCGCACATTGCCTGTCAGACCAACTTTTGCGCTGCCGTGCCGCGCCTTTTGGCGCCCCATGTGGCACGGTTGTGCCTTTTTCTCAGAGTAAATTCGTTTGTTCACTTTTGATATTC
Organism: Nicotiana otophora; assembly: GCA_000715115.1. Classification (NCBI taxonomy): domain Eukaryota; kingdom Viridiplantae; phylum Streptophyta; class Magnoliopsida; order Solanales; family Solanaceae; genus Nicotiana; species Nicotiana otophora. Next base: position 6,765 of record AWOL01S0251963.1, on the reverse strand, counting down.
GGACTTAGTCCTCGAACCCCGAACGTGATCTCAGCTTAATTTCTTGGGCTTCTACTCAGACTTCAAAGCTCACACTTGTTCAATTTAACTCTAAATTACTTTAATCGCTCGGAATCATTTTCTGCAAGGCATAAAATACATAATAAGTATAATTCACTATCATTTGAGCTCAAACACACGTAAAATTCAGTAATTAGAGTGCAATACTACGGCTAAAATATGGGTTTCTTGCCTACCATCAATGGGTCGACTTCATCACTTCCAATCCAAGGCTAATCATCAATCTCATCCTAATTAAGGAGAATAATCACAATCCACTCCTGCACTGGTACGAGTAATTTCGGGTGTGGGCCGTTACAACCCATCCTTCTTCGGTTCGCTAATGATACTCCCAAAAATATTTTATTTTGCACACAAAGGAAACATAAATACAAATACATTCACCTCATAACCTTCCACACCATATATAGCTTCATTAGTGCTTTCAACCACTCACAATATCATTATTTCATTGGCTCCCTAGGCCATTCATAGAGTTCTTCATTCATGGCACGTTGACGGTATTTCATATTTCACACTTTCATTTCTTTACTTTCAAAGATCATCACCATAAACATCAATATATAGAATATTCCGGAAGTCATAACTTTAAGTTCATTAATAATGAATGCTTCAAACACAATAAATTTCTTTCCAAGGTACAGAGCAAATGACTCGCAATCGCAACACCAGTTAAAAATCATAGATGAGTAATACACCATTTCTTTTTGGAATGCTTCTCTAAAAGGGCAATGCACAATTTCGACAATAAGAATTCAAAACACATTGGAAGCTCTTACAAAGGAGATCATGATGTTTTACGATTGAAACACAAATTCAAAGTATACGCTCTAGTTACAACAACTATGGCCACATTTTATAACTCACTCTCTCTTCTTTTACTTCCAAATATTGCCATAGTTTATCAATAATAAAGGCATTTGGAAATAGGGATTTGATATGTATATGATCTATATGAGCTAAAGCACTTTGAGTTTTCTTCCATAACTTGGCATAATAACTTGCAACGAAAATATGATTGAAATCATAATATTTTGACACATTGGTTACGTTTGAATACATTTCCGAAGGAGAACACAATATGATAGGAGCATTCGGCACATATTTCTAATATATATCTTTCAACACAATCTTATTTGAAATAGTCAAATTTATAAGGGATAACTTGGAACATGGAAATTAAGAACTTAGCCCAGACATACTTGAAACTTACGGGAACATCATAGAATTCAATTCTAAGAGAGAAATTTAGCCAACATACCTTTCTTGAGATTTCCTTAGGTTACTGCAACGTCCCAACAATCTAGCAATACCAATCTATAGGAAGATAGCGAAAATCGAATAATAATTAGAAGGATTCTCATGATGTAGCCCTCTTGGGAATTTTGTGAAACACCTATTATGCAAAATCGACTACAAAGCTCTACAATGGTAATCCTTTCCTCCTTCAACTAATTTTAACAAGAGATTACCCAAATTAGTTTAACAACCCCACATACTACCACCTATTGTCGCATGCATGTCTTATCTCCAACTCCATAACCTACTTAAACCCATAATAATTGCACGAAGATTTTAGGACAAGGTCTTACCTGGGTAGATAATAGTCTAGTGAGTGATTCTCTTGAATCTTCAAGATTGGGACAAGGATTGATGATTAGAATGGCTAGATCTTCTCTCTCTCTTTCTCTAAGATACTCTCACTTCTCTCTAAAACATAAGATATTTGCTTCAAAATGAGCCCCAAAGGCTATTAATCAAAATGGGGTCGGGTTATAAAAATAGAGAATGGGCCCTCCGAACTCAAATATGCGATCGTAGAATGGACCGCAGAACAGATATACGGCCCGCAAAATGGACCGCTAAAGTGATGCCAAACACCGGGCTGGCATAGACCAGTCTGCGGCTAAGTCTGCGGTCCGCAGACCAGTTATGCGGCCGCGAAATGGACCGCAGAATCACCCTTCGAATTTCTTCATGCTAACTCTGTGACGGAAGTACGGACCGTAAAATGGATGCGATCGCATAATGGACGGCAGAAATGATCTTCAAAATTCAACAAAATTTCTGCTATTATCTCATGTCGTGATATGTGGAGTACTATTATGTTAGAACATACTGCCAGGTAGAAAATTATGCATTTGGTACTTCCCTCCAACAGATTTTGTGATATTACATTTTTTATTAACCAGCGAAGACAGCTATCTCAATTCTGAGGAAAGGGTAAGTAATGATACTACTCATTTCTACATTCTTATTTGCTACTATTTAGAACTAATATGTTTTTTAAGTGGATAATAGTTTTTGAAAAAACTAGAATTATTTTTGTTCGAACACAAGTTGGGAAAGTTGATATATGAAAATTATTTTCTTCAAATATAACTTTCTGAATCATAAAAATGTACATACTGTATATTTCACGATTTAGATTAAGGATCACGATTTGTTTTACTCTCTAAACTTAGAGTGAATTAATAAATTTGTATGTTTTAATTTTTTTCTTTTTGTTTGATAGAAATTTCGACTCGCTTACCTTGTCAAGAATGTTATGTATATAAAATGCAAATATTTTAAGAGAGAACGCACCGAGAATCTATTTAGAAAAATAATAGATTTAGTATATTAAATATTTCTTATCCTAGTGGTTCCATTGTTATTTGAACTTGTAAAAATATTATTCTTATAATTCGTCTCCCGTTTTAGAAAGGATATCATTATGTTATATTCTGAAGTTTGTTAGTTAAATATTATCTAAAATCAAAGTCTCTTAGTTGTAGGACTCTTTCAACCATCTAAAAATCTAGATTTCTGTTACATAAAAAATAAGTCCAACAAAAGATATCAGAGTAAAGAATCATTAATATCAATGCACTGACACCATTTTTATGCTTTTTGTAAAACATTTCACTCTAAAAGTTTCATTAATCATAGAAATGTAAATAGTCACATAAGTAAAATAATAGAGTTCATATATTTTAACTCAAGACATAGTTTTCCTAACAATAGTTATAAAACTCCTAAAATAAGTTTTTAAAACTTTAAATTTTGTATTTCAAGTTTAAGTAGTAAAAATGAATTAATTTTATTAGCAAACAATAACAAAAAATTCCATGACTAAACTATATTAAAAAAATTAAAATATAATGAGTAAAATTAATTTTTTAATGGTTGTCATTATATTTTCAAACTTGAAAACCCCAATTTCAAGTTGAAGTGAAAATGCTTACAATATATAACTTAATTATTTTTTTAAAAGTTCCAAAAAAGACTAATAAAAATTACTAATCGTATTTAATTTGTAATAGAGGTAGAGTAATTATCATAAACCTAAAACAATATTTGCCTCCTACACAGTAGTATTATATATCAAAATTATATAATCGTACATACTTACACTCATAGTTGTATCATCTTTTTCAAGCTCCATCATCTCCACTTTTTATCTACCTAAAAGCACTATTGTTTCATCTTATTGAAAACTATATTTTTAGTCACAAAATCCAGATGGGAAATATTTGGCAAGCAATTAAACAATTCTGACTAAAACATTAATCTTTTGTTCATTTGCGAAATCTTTTTTCTTTTGGCCACTGAGGCATCATTTAATTTGAAAGTTATTTCAGTTCATCTTGAGCAGCAGAACAACTAACATAATCAATATGGACGGATTTGTAGGTTTAATTATGGGGCACGTGAACTCATGATCTCTCCGTAAAATTAGATATTTTATGTACATATTTTCTAAAATTAGTATAATATTAACTGTCGGCACCCGTACTCCAAGAAGGTTGAATGGTGTACTTGGTTGAATGTTGAGTTATTTACCAAGAGATATAGGGATCAATTCTCATTAGATACGATTTTATCTCCTTTTTTAATAGTGCTACCCATATACTAGAAATCCTAAATCCGTTCCTAATAATCAAGATGCACCTGAAGAATTATTAAGGCGGCACCTTGATTTGACAAATTTGTTTGGAACTTAGGATTCACCTTAAAAGGTCCCCAAAAGTCTCCAATTCTTGGTGACAAAGTTTTCATTCCAATGAACATAATCATACATACTCAGCTTTCCCATATTGCTAAGCTCAAAGGTGAAAAATATGCTGAGCAATTGTTTAGGTTTTCCGAATAGGAGAAGGGATATCTGATAATAATACCTCATACATGTTTTCTAATTATATCGATTTAATAAATAAGAAACCACTAAATATATATATTTGACATATGTTTATAATTAAAATAAAAAGAATTATGTGAAAGTACATCTGACTCAAGTACATTGCTAAAGTCGGCCCACATTTTAAGGCATTACCCGATTTAGCTTAAATTTTATAGTTTGTGAAAGAAAAAATTACTCTCTAGTCAAATCTTTTTTTTAAAAAAAAGTGATATTTATCCTCTTCTATGATTTTTATTTTTTATCAATTTTCTCTCGCGTGAATAATTGTGCTTTTAAAGACTTTGCCGCATCTCCTCCTATTTAATCTTTCTCTCACTTTTCTCTATTGGTCTTAGATGATAGAAAAATTTCTCTCCCTCTCATCTTTATCTCACATGTCATTTCGACATTCTCTCCGTCTTTCTCATCTTTCTCTATTTTTCTTAACTTTCAATTGCTTCTTCTTTTCTTTTTTTTCTGTTGGAAGCTATATTTCTCACTTTTGGCATTTTGATTATGAATTTTGTGGCTAATTTGTTGCTTGTTATTGATTTGGACTATAAAATAACCACTAATTTTGGAAGCTTTTGAACTTTAAAATTCGGGTTTTCATGGTTACGACCTTGAAGTTTCAACTATGAAATTGAGTGTGTTTTGTGTGGGTGTTGAATCTATTAATGTGTTGAATCGTTCAATACTTACTACTACAACTCGAAGTTCGCATTAAATATCATATCTTCGCTATTGACGAAGCTAAATCTTTTTTATCTGGAATTTTCATTGTGGCCTCGTGCTTTAATTTAGATGTGTATTGATTAATAATAGTATTATTGAAGTAATAGGGCAAAATTCTGTAGTTTGATGTTCATATAGATGAATAGACTTGAAATAAACAAAAACAAGTACTCCAAGGTATGATTAAAGAAAACGACTGAGAAATCATTAATTAGGGGTTGTTGCGCTGATATATAATCTGTTTGGTCAAGCTTCTCAAATGTGAAAAACACTTCAAAAATATTTTATTAATATTAAAGTGTTTGACCAAGCTTTTAGAAGAAAAAAATATATTTTTGAGTAGAAACAGAAGCATTTTTAGAGAAGTAGAAAAAAATATTTTTTTCTCAAAAATACTTTTTTAAAAAGCGCATTTCTATTTTTGTGATAATAGTATTAATTAATTATAATTTGCTCATCAAGTTACTGTTATTGTAAAATTTTATATATATAACAAACCAAGCATATATATTAAAGGTACTAGTGCAACCATCTTGTTAAAATCTTGAGCCTTTGATCAAACCAACTAGTGTCCATCCTCTTTAAACTCCTAACTCACCAAGAAAATGTGTCTGTAGTTGAAGAAAAGAAATCAATGGAGGTCTCCAATCCTTAAAAAATCAGCTACAAAGCAACCAATCATTGTCCCTTTTTCATCTTCCATTATCATTCTTCTTCATCACCCATTTGCACAACCTTTAGGCTAAAACTTGCAGATCTCCTTTTCACAAAATAGCCACACCTACTATATAGATTTGACCTTCGATCCCAATCATCCTTCTCTTTGGTTTCTTCCTACAATCATAGTTGTAACTATTGTTTATTTGGTTGTAGATTATGCAATAATGTTTTCGAAGATCAATTGGAGAAACCTTGGGTTGTAACTACTGAATACAAATAAGACATTCAACTATGTTGAGTGCTTGAGACATTGATGGGGTTCACATGTTGTAGAGACAATAATTCTATTATGCCGGTATATATTATCACGAATGATTCCTCAATCATACCTTTACTCTTGCTATCGCATCTTGGACACTCAAACTGATTGAGAAAAGGCAAAAGACCCTGAGTTCAATGAACATAATGATAATTGGCATTGGTTCTGAGTTGAGACAGCAACAACCAACATATGAGTTCCAAGACTTTATTGAATGGTCTTCTTAATTTTAATTTTAATCCTAATATGGTATGTCTATACTTATTTAGTTATGAAAATTTATGTGACTATATATAGCATGCCAGTTTAAGCACGACACCTTATAGAGGAAAAATACTGTTGCTTGGGCTATGGGTTCGGCTATTGGGGTTTGGGTTGTCATTTACGAGATATCTATCTTAATTAACAGAACATGTTACCCATGCAAGGCAGGGGTTCCCATACATTTGGCTCTGTTTAGTTGTTCACAAGAATTGTGCAAAAATGATAAATTGAAGTGACTTCAATAAGTTGTATTTGGGGATTTTCAAAGAGCACGAGGTAAAATTTTTAAGTTCATTTCTAATTATTGAGAGAGATACGTGTTTCCCATCGAAGGATGATATAGTTTTTTAATATATTTAATCAAATATATATTATATCACGTGGTAGTTATTGTCATCAATAGTAGACTACTAACCATACTGCGAGAACATTTGATATGTGGGGTGGGAGTATGCAGATACCTACTAAAAAAAGAATAATGCATTTCACTATGATGGAGATGAGGGGAGATGTCCATATGAATGGAACTTGGTACATTTCTCAGTTTGTAATTTTATATTTTTCA